>JASAON010001605.1:0-86695 GCA_030849065.1 Jaenimonas drosophilae
AGCCCTCGTAACGTCGCCAGATCCACCGAGGTCCCCTCCGCAACGGAGTGCGACCCTTGTTGTTGTTTGGCCCAACACCGTTCTGCAGCAAAGGTGTACACACGGGTTGTGTGGCGAGCTGCGGTGGCAAGCCAACGCAGAAGCAACTGAGCCTTGGCGGTTGTGTCATCAGTGGAGCAATCCGAATGAATGGTTGTGGGAAGGCTGGCCTCCCCTCTCAGCCCCTCCGAATCTGGAGGAGGGACTGAGAGGGGGGAAGACTGGTCCGTCCAGGCACCACGAGGAGGAAAGTCAGTGACACTCGCGGGGGACGCTTCCGTCGGCGCTCGCTCTGCTTCTATGGACACGGAAGAAGCATCACGACGTTCATTTGAATTGCCCACGTCTGTCTGTTGCATGGTGTTCTGTAAGTCAGTCTTTGGGGGGCCGTCCACACCAACTTGGTGGCCAGTGATGGGTGGCTGACCGCCAATGTCCGTTGGTGGGACACGGTCCACGAGTGCGGGGGGAATCCAAGTGCCATGATGGCGCTTTGCTTCCGTCTCGGCACGAGCGCGGCTTCCGCCGGTCCATCGGAGCATTGCTGCTGTAGAAGGGGGAATAAAAATGGAAATGCCGGTGGATCGTCCGAAAAGTGGCTGGTGGAATCTCTTGGAACAGCTTCGTGAGTGACGTCTTTGAGATCTCGCTCCAGGCCCTGTGTGAAGTCTATTAAGCAAGTGCATGAAGAGAGAAGTGCATCACTGATCAAGGTTAGGTTGAGTCACCTCCATTGGTTTCAGAATCGTGCACTCAGAAAGCCCACAATGGAAGCACATGAAAGTGGTGCACTTCACTTCATCCCACATCCTCCCCTCTCTCCTTCTCTTCAATGGGTGGACACATTCTCTCTTTTCTTTTTCATATTCATCTTCTGGTGCAGTTGGAGCAGTGTTACTGCCGGCGATATCAGATAATATACAGAGTTGGGATCGAAGAGTGGGTGGAAAAGGAGGTGGCAGGGAGGAGGTGGAGGTCGAAGCGAAGGCAACGAAGAATACGCAAAGGAGTGTGGCCACCGACTCACTCAGCAAAAGAAGAAGAAAGACAAACAACAGCTGAACGGGTTAATCGGCGATATTTCTGCCAGCGGATAGTTTGTGTGTGTGTGTGTGTGTGTGTGTGTGTGTGTGCATCTGTGTACGCAGCGCCAACCATATCATATGGGAGAGAGATACGTGGACACAGCGCAGCCTTTGCAGCAGCGTGAAGGGTTGCACATCTCAACAACCCCAATATTGATGATCAAGGTTGGTGAGTCGGTTCCTTGTGAATAGCAGCCGTAGCCTGTTCAGGTACGTACCGGTCATCGCCAACTCCTGCCTGTAGTAAAGTGCTACAGGCAGCAGTAGCTCTCGGCGAGATCCAGCAGTGCTGTGTCATACTGTGCCCACTGGTAGAAATCCAGAAGCCCGACAATCACTCCACCTCGGGCGCCACAGCGTGCCGTGTTCGTCCCCCCAGCAACAACCAGCGGAAGTGCATCGAGATCATCGTCCGAGGTGCCACTACCCTTCCCCGTCGCCTGAGCTTCCATAGACTCGTCAATGCAGCCACGCAACTGACGATAGCGCTGGGCACCTTCGGTGAGAAGCAGCATTCCTTTGCGGAAGTATGGAGCGGCTGGAACAGATTCACCCCGACGTGCCCCCGCCGTAACCGCCCGTGGGGTGGGCGGGGCAGAGGCCGATGGCGAGCTATTGGTTGTGGGTTTGGCCTTCTTGATGTCTTCCAACGAATGCTGCACACCAACGGAGCTGGCGGTGGCCGTCTGTTGTGCCGTCCGCAAGCCTGTGACATCCTGGTTCAGGACCTCATCCGGTACATCAAACTGGAAATGGCTGTTGGCATCAAGGGTATTCCGAACGATGCGCGACAGTGCGGAGGCACCAAGTGCGGCATCGGAGGGCGTCAATGCCGGCGCGGCTTCAGGAGCTTTGGCGGCCGAGACCGCCGTGGTTGCGACACCAAGCTCTCCATCAGGCTGCACTGCAACGCTTCGGCTCCGTTGCTGATGAGTGTGTTCCTCACTTGCGTTCCAGGTCATGAGCTGCAGGGCAGTCACGAGCAAGTAGAGAGCGGCGCGGTAGGTCCATGCGCTAGCGTGGTCGTGGCGACCGTCATCGGAGGGAAGAAGCCACACATCCGAACGGCAACGATTGGGAATACAGCCAACAATGGCGAGGCGCACGGTGTTGTGGAGCAACGGCACGGCGACAGAGGATGCCTCTCCCAACGAGCTTGGGGACAGGTAGGTGGTGCTTCGGGCATCGCCAGTTGCATGATTGGTGTGACTGCTGGCGATGGACGCACGGGCCCCATCCTCCTCCTGGAGAGGTTGGGATGGAAGCTGGGAGCCAGAGAGCTGCGGGCCGCCAAGTGCAGAAGCACCTCCAGCACCTCCTGCTCTGCGGTAGCGGCGGTAGTCCCTCGTGAGGCGCCACACATCCATAGACACCGCCATCCGATCCACGCGAAAGACGGGGCAATTCCAATTGCTATTCAAGGCCGCCCCGTGGCTGCGGTCCGCGTAGGGAAGAAAGACTTGGCGTGGCGGCCGCAGGAGGTAGTACACGAGGAAGGAGCCACAACTCTGCTTGGCGGAGTGGTTGCCACAAAAGACGGGCTGCCACAGCACAGCAATCCATGACTGATGATCAATCTCTGCTGTGGTACCCGTGAGGAGGACCCCAAATGAAGGATCAGCCGCCGCCAGGGCGTGAAGCTGCTCCCCCATCACATTGCGATTATCAGGTCGCTCGGATGCACTCCACGTGAGCAAGCCAGGCACAATTCGTGCGTCCCTCCCGCCTTCCTCCGATCCTCCACATCCACCATCGGATTGCGATGGCGAGCGCCCGCCACTCTGCTTCTCACGTACAGCTTCCATCTCGGCAAAAGATGCTGAAGAGGGGACAAACTGAATTCGGAATCCACTCAGTAGCGGGGCGTACACGACGAGATCATCCGGCGATCGCATCCGGGCGAGGCACACCTCCTGTGCAAGGCGAATCGTACATCCAAAGGGGAAGGCAAAGCTACTCCAGACGGAGGCGAGGGTTGTGATGGGCTCCGTGAAGAAGGGGCCATCGAAGTCCATGGGGCCAGCGAGGGTTGGGGCGTGGCGACCCGCAGCAGCCGTTGGGGATGGCGGCTGCATGTCTGTGGTGAGAGGGGCCTCGATTTCCAGCGCAACGGGCACCACGGGCGAAAAGGCGTCAAGGAGGCAGGCAAAGTTGCCCGCTGTGGATGGGTCCAACATCATGCCAGCATCGAGGTCCTCCACCCACACCTCTTGGGCGGAGGGGTGGTGCTCGTACAGGGACACTGGCAGCGGAAACGCGCCACGGTAGCCCCCAGGAGATGGGAAGGGAGGAGCAGCGGTGGGGATATTATCGGAACAGCGCCGCGGCGGCACACGATGCCCAGGCAACGGGGCCATGCGCGGTGGGCCTGCAGCACCCATGGCAGGTGCATTCAGCCCAGGCGGGGGCGGCGGTGGGGGACTGCGACTCGGCAGCGGTCCACCATTTCGTAGGGCGGGGTTGGGGGCGACGGGATTGTGCGGCATCGGAGCTGGGTTGCCGTAGTTGTTTCCCGCGGGAAGGGACATATTGGCGGGCGAGGGTCCCATGGCCACGCCGAGTCGTGCGGGCGACATTGGCGGTGTATGCTGTGACACGTAGCCACCTCGTGCAATCTGGTTTGGTGCGCCGAGCTGGAGTTGTTGCGGATGAAGAGGGCCTATCCGCAGCTGTGGTGTTGGAACGCCGTCGGCAGGGGCGTAGTTCGCAACGGCTGTGTTCGTGGGATGGCGCGCAGGTCCAGGGTGGGTCAGGCCGAGGGGGCTCTGCACTGGGGACGCACTCACGGGGGTACGATGGGATGCGACCGCATCGGGTGAGTGGTCCTGCGGGAAGGCCGAGATGGTGGCCACCATGTGGTGGTTGGGAGACTGAAGATTCGGGTCCTGTGTTGTGGGAGCGCGGCGATGGATCACATGGTGCTGATGGAGGACAAGCTGACGGGCCAGGGGGGAGCTGGCGGGGTTGGGGCGAGGGAAGCTCGTTTCGCTCGCGCTTGAGCTTCCAGTCCGTCGAGAGTGTGCCCTGCCGTCGGATGCCGAGACCTCGCGTGACATCTTGCCACTGCTCCCTTCACTGGCAGCATCCTCGCTGGGGACATGGCTGCGGCCATCGGCGAGGTGGGTCGTTGCCCGATTATCTTCGCTAGCGGCCTCCGCCTGAGCACAAAGACCCTTCCGTGCGTCCGCACTGTGAAGGGAACCACCAAGAACCTCGTCCGTCTCCTCATGCTCCGGAAGTGCGTCACGTCCGGAACGAGCAACCGAGGATGACAGTGAGCTGGATGGGTGGGGAAGGTGCGTCCGAGACGAAGACGTACCTGCTGGATAGCCACGTGCCCCACTCCCACCACCAGGGGCGTTTGTCCCACCACGGTACGCTTGATGCATCATGGCGTTTGGTGCGACCCCGCTGGAGGCCGCTTGGTGGTATGGGTGAGTAGTGTTATACGCTCCTCCACCGCTGGCGTAGGGAGGATACATCTTTTGCTGCATCGATGTAGGGTACCGCTGCTGGTAGGAAGCAGAAGGCTGGCGCGATGAGGGTGTGTTACACAACACATACCCCAGCGGATCGTAGGCACAGTGGTAGTAGGACCCACCGTTCCCAGGCGGTTGCTGCTTCGCAACATGCGATGCATGGGATGCACCCCCTGTCATTCCAGTGGAGGCCGTCAAAGTTGCGCCACGCACGTTGCCGTCGGCCGGGTTTCCCATGGGGGGTTGTCCTCCATGTCCAACCACAACGGAGTTTGCACCATACCCACTGTTGGGGTGGCGTTGGTAGTACGGCTGGTAAGACGGGCCACGACTGTTCGGCCCACCGCTTGGCACAGGTCCCATGCGTGAGCTTGGGCCACCTGGAGGGGCTGAACCTACGGGACCACTCGGCGGCAGCGGCATCGCGTTGCCAGGAGCACTACCATGGGGTACGGGGTAGCGATTTCGTGCAGCCCCTGCTTGCTGATTGTAGTACATCTGGTAGTATTGATGATACTGATAGGCTGCTGATGCGGCTGCCGCATTGGGGTCCATGTAGTTGGCGGAGTTGTTGTTGGGGCCCGATGGCTGGCCCTGGGGATGCATTGGTCTCCCTTGGCCCCAGCCCATTGCATGGTTTGGTGGATAGTACGAGGAACTGGGGTGTGGGGGATTGTTCCCGCCCACTGGGTAGCCACTAGGGTGGTTTTGATAGCCCCAGTTGTTCGGACCGTAACCATGATGCGGGTAAGGCATGGGCTGAGATGGCGGTGGATAGCCACCGCCCGTAGAAGCTGGGTTTCCACCAGCTGGGGCCACTTTGGCATTCGGATGACTGCCACTGTATCCATACATGTTGTTGTTGCCTGATGGGCCGCTATGACTGGCGGGAGTGTTGGGAGCGCTGGACCCTGCTGTGGGGGCACCCTCTCCCGATGTGCCAAAGTGGGAAGCGGAGCCGTCTTTCCGCCGGGGACCGGTACTTCGACGGCCGCCTCCCTGGACGGTGCTGGGAGCTGCGACTGGTTCACCTCCATCCCCCATTGTGGGTGGGCCGGCGTTGCTCTTGTTCGCCCGTTTGGCGCTCACGGTGGGGAAAGTAGAGGTTGCATCTGGCCTCACGTCACCACTGCCCTTGTCACCTGCGGCTGCCAATGTGTCGGTGGTGCTTCCCTGACGTGCTGTGTGGGCAGAGGTGGATGGAACTGCAGTCATGGGGCGTGGGGTTCACTCAATGAAGAGACGTGGTGAACGGAGGTCCAAACGACGTCGTCGGTGCGGCACCACAGAAAAGGGGTGGGGGAGGAGTGGAAATAGATGGGAAGGGAGGTGAGGACTGATAAAAACACGAGAACCGCCTCTGTAGTACGAGCGCGTATATGGTTGTGTGTGTGTGTGTGTGTGTGTCGGTGGGTGTTGTTGTGCGTGCGCGCTGCGGGGGTGAGATCAAACAACAAGGTGCTGCTTCGGTTGCAATCAATGCTTCACCAGTGATTGGAAGGATTTTATGAGGCGATGAAATACTTCCCTGGCTAGCTGCTACTTCCCCTTCCACGTTCTCAGATTCGTGGTTGGGTCGGCGGGAGAGGCGTCGAAGGAGGGACGGCTGGAAGGGAAGATGGAGGTGGAGATTGAAGGGAGTAGGCAAAGCAACGATGGGTGCGGCGGCTCCACCCTAGCGGAAGGCCAGGCCAGGATGTGGGGGATCCAGAGTGAGATATGAGGGGTACCGATAATTCGGTGATCTCTTCCACGCTCAACCGGAGCTCCACAACCAAGACACACGAAACGGAGCTGAATTGAGCCAGAGAGTGATCAATAACAACACAAGTGATGCTTTCCAAAGTTGCGGGGGTTTGACGTGGACAGCTAATGTCAATGACAGGCGCGGTGCCACGAGTCCTCCGCTCTACACAATAACGAGGGGGTGGGGGTAGAGAGGTGACGAGTCTGCGAGAGGGGAGCCAATCGCAGCTTGATGACTGGGGCGGTGATACCCTTGTGTTTGTCTGTGGAGGATATAGTGAGATGGTGCAACCTCTCACAATCCAACACAGCTAATTGCAAACGAACCCACAACTACTACTTCGGTTGGTCAAACAAGATGAGAGAGCGAATGTGTCAAAGTGTGATGGAGATACGTCGATGGTCCCCGGCGGGCTCATGCATCTCCCCGGACGCAGCCGGAGGAGGTGACAGCATCTTGTGGCATGCATCCAGTAGTGAGTGGAATGTACAGAGAGGTGAAGCACGGAGTGGTCTATAATCGTTAAAACGAAGGGGAAACGGGGGTTGGTGGAACCTGGCGTGCTGTCAATCGTTTCCGACCAACAAATCCCTGTGGGAGGCACGTTTGGGCATGAATACCCCGATACCCACAGATGATGAAAAGCACTCGCCATCCAGCAAGGAGGTGGAGGATTGCATTGAAGAAAGAACAAAGTGCGTTGCTGGAATTAGAGGTGCATGACAGCTGCCACCTTGAGGTATGTGATGGCCTCGTCAAAGCATTCCAGAGACAGCCCAACCATCTGTGCGGGCAGCAATCCACCAGTCCGGTCCACTCATCAGTAGGATCGTCATGGAAGGAGCTTGATTAATGGTCGAGGGGAGTGGTTAATTCGCGTAGAGCACATCGCGAACAGAGCGGGCAAGCACCGCGGCAGAAACCTCTGCCTCCTTGAAGGCCTTGACCTTGTTAGACGTGACAAGATTTTCAATGCTACGAAGCTTGTCGTAGTAAAACTGACGCTCCTGGACAACCAGCTGAAGATCCATCTCCATCTGCTCCATCGCCGCACGCAGCTTCTTCACCTCGTCGGACTCAGCCTTCACAGGCTTGTTGTTGGGCTGCACCTTGGCAGAGAGCAGAACGGGCTCCCCTCCAGGTGGAACAGTATGGACGGTTGGGGCCGCCTTCGTCGGCTTCGTCCCTGCCACTGCCGGGGTAGCCTTGGCAGCGGTGAGATTCCCCGTGGAGGCACTGAGGGGGGCCAATGGAGTGGTGGCCTTCGCCGTCGGACCCTTCACTCGAGGGGTCGTGGTAGCGGTGGGCGTCTTCGGTCGTGTGGCAGCCTCAGCAGCTGGTAGTGCTTTGCTGCCGTTGGTTGGTTTGACAGCCTTTGGTGAGGGAGATCGTCCACGGGGTTCATCACGTGGTGTGGTGGCAGCCAAATCGTGCGTAATGTTGAGGCTACTGGTCTTTTTGGGTGTGGTACGTCCTCGCGTGCCAGGCGTGGCAGTGCGGGTGGGCGTCTTGGTACTCTTGACACCAGCGGCAGCACCGTTTTTGGTAGTCGATGTGGCGGTGGTAGTCCGCCCAGGAGTACCACCCCGCGCGGCTGGAGACTTCTTCACGACGCGCTTCGGTGGGTTTGGGTCCGCAGCTGGCGGCTCAGGTTCCACCACCGCAGGAGGCTTGGTCACCTTGTTTGGGGTCCCTGGTGCCTTTCCAGCAGTGGTCTTCGGACGTGGTGCTGTGGGATCCACGTGTTGTGAGGCCGGCGTAGGTGCCTTGGCTACCTTCTTGGCTCCTTTTCCTACGGCTAAATCCTCAGGGGAGAGGTGAGGGGTGCTGAAGCTCGCGCTGGCGTTGGATCCGTGGCTGACGGGGCGGGCACCACCCTGGGCTCCACGACGAGAGGCTTGAAGACTGTCTCCTCGTCCTCCTGCCCCACTTGATCGGCTTGCCTCGGGAGAGATGGCGACGCGGCCTTGACCAGCCTCAATGTCGTTGTCCAGCAGCGCCCGCTGTAGACCGCGGAACCACTGCAGGAACTTGAGGTTGGCCTGGAAGTTTCCGCCGAGGAGTTTCTGGGTGTCCGTCGTCAGCACATCTGGTTTGGTGATGCCATTACGTTGGAGGGCATCTTGCACAAGCTTCCAGTTGGCCACCGATTCAAACTCGTGATTTGCGGGAACCTTCAAACGAGTTTGGAGGGGAGGGTACTGGAGGGGCAACATGGTGGGGAGCAAAAGGACATATGGTACTCCGCTACCACACTGCTCGACCTTGCGGAGGCCTTCCACCTCCGCCCCGTTTGGGGCAACTGGGGGAAGCTCGCCATTGAGCCAATCCACCAACTCCGATCGGCTCTCCGTTGATGGGTGAATGGTGAGGTTCTGCAGCATCTTGCCTGTGTGACGAGAGGAAGTGGCGACTTGAGGTGGGTTTAGATATTGTGTGGTTAAGAAGAGGGAGGAGATGACGATCCCACCAGAGCGACGGGTGTCACACGAACAACTACGAACCAACCAAAGAAAGTCAGCTGATGTTTCAGGTAGAGAGAAGAGAGGAAATTGCAAGTGTATAGTGAGGTGAATCATGGTGAAGTAGATCAAGGCGAACTCATTTGCTTCTCTTCAACCAAAGAAATGCGTTTGAGCGGTGAGGATGGACAACATCCAAGGAAGGAAGAAGAAGGAGGAGGGGGTTGTTGCTTACGCTTTATTCAAAGGTGCATCCGTAGTGGTGGACTGAGAGTGGCGCGACATATGCAATTTGAGACCACGGCGAGAGGAGAGTAGAGCGGTGCATCCATCCACCGGACATGGAAAAGATGTGTCCCGAGCGCGTTTCAGCGACTCCGTAGAACATGTGGGTTGATGCAGGCAAGTCGATCCAAGGGCTACGATTTGTAGCTGCAGAGATTCACTTGCCACCACCTCGCCCATACGCGGCAGGCGATGGTTGCCGAACTTCCGTCTCTCCAACAGTGGAGCCTGATTGTCTTCCATGAGGTGGGAGGCTTCCGGTTCTTCAGAGGAAGCCTCAGTAGAGATGGCCCTATGCAGCACAGTGTCCGCATCCGCGTCAGTGGATGAATCACGGAATGGGCAATAATGTTGACGATGTCGACGGAGCTTTCCATGACTGCTTACTTCCAAACCGCAATCCGGGCACGCAACAGGAGTTGTGGGGGCAGCCTGAGGAGCAGGTCGCTCTCTTGTGGCTGCCGGTGACTCCTCAGCTGAGGTGCCACTTGAAGAATCGGCGGTGGGAAACAATTCGGGGTGCTTCAACCGCATGTGTCGCTTGCAGTTGGTGTTGGTCGTGAAGGTGGCAGCGCAGTATGTGCACCGGTAGGGCCGCTCTCGTGTGTGGACTCTCAAGTGACGACGGTAGTTGCTATGGATACCGTCCGTGCACGAGTTGCCGGTGAAAGTCTTGCCACACTCGGGACAGGTTAGGGTTGTAATAGGTGCCATAATGAGATTTAAAAAGTGGTTTGCGTCTACTCCAGCACCTCACGTCACTGGATCATAAGCGCAACCTTCAGTACTTTAATGCAGATCGGCCAACCCACTAGCACGGCACTTCAAGGGGAGTCAAGACAGGCTGCCTCAGTACTCTGCCCAATAAAGTCCCTACGCGTGAACATCAAAGGCAGGAAGCAGTGAGGAGATACGAATCAAGTGCAGACGCCAACTGTCCAAACCAAAAAGAAGTCACACTGATGTGTCACGTTCATGCATTCATAAAGGTATATTATAGCTTGTTATGGCTGGTTGTACTTGTTACGCGGTTCTTAATTATCAGAAGGTATGTCGCATTGAACGCGTGTACGCGCTTGGCACATTAGTGGTTGCTCGTGGGTACACACCAGAACTCTCATTCATAGCCCATTTGGACCTTGTTGGCCTAACGGAGAGCATGAAGCACGTCTTGTCCCGTCATGTGGGATAGGTGCGTGCAAAGTTGGCGGGCGTTCTCGACGACAACGTCGTCCTTGTCTTCGGTGAGCTCCACAACTGTAGGCAGCATCTCAGCCATGAGACGTGATGCAAGCTCCTCACCTCCCTCAGCGTAGATAGCATCCAGGCAAAGGAGGGTCATTCGGCGCACATGCTTGTTCGGGTGACGGAGTGCACGCACCAGCTCCGCTTGCATCTTCCCCTGTAGCTTGCTGGAGTTAAGGCACGAAAAGAATGTGCTGACAGCAGGAATGACGCTTTGCTGTGCTCGGAAGGAGTAGGGGTGGACGTCATCGGTCAAGTACGCGGTGTTGGTTAGCTGGTGCACCAGGGCGGGCATGATGCCGTTGAAGACCTCGGCTGTGGCAAAGAAGACCTCCAGCGGGATGCTGTAGTCGTAGTCAGGAGGGGGAAGCTGTGAGGCGGACATGCGGCGAACCGCCTCAAGCGCACCCTCCAAGGTGAGGGCGATGAGTGGGGCGAGCGCCTTGGCGGGGGAACGAGCAGACGAGGAGCAGTAGTTGGATAGCGTCACCACCACGTAAGGGAGCACTTCGGAAAAGCCAAACTCCATAATGGAGCCCAACTTCTCCAGCAAGTGGTTCAGCAATGCGAAGAAGAGCAACCAGGCGTGGACGGTTCGCCGCGACACAGCCTGTGCATGACTTCGCTCCCCAGTGGCATCATCCTCATCCTCCTCACCTTCTCCAAGGTTTTGGTTGAGGTACTTGGAAAAGTGCTCCGAATTGCCACCAAAGGCCCAGTTGGCCATATAGCGAACAATTCGGACGCAGTGCTTTGCCTTGAACTTGAGGAAGAAGGTCGTGAAGGCCTCCAAGACCGGTACGACCACCTCACTCGGGGGTACGGTAGGGGAAGAGGCGAGCGCTTGCATGGAGGCCACCCAAAAGTTGTTTTGGGCTGTGGCTACAGAGGCTCCCTCATCGCTCATGCTGCGCATGTGGCTCAGCTCATCCTTGCTGAGGTTTTGGACACGTCGCTGGATGCACTGAAAGAAGAGTGGGAAGGAATGGGACTCCACTTGCAGGCGGAGCACTCGGCCATGCACCGCACGTCGCTTGTCACTCTTGCCGCTTTCCGCCTCCTCTGCGTCCACACGCTTCTGAAGCTCCTCAATGGAGTAGAGGGCACCACTGTAGTGCTGGAGCCCACGCAAACAGATGATGGCGGCATCAAGAAAGACCTGGGGTTCCATCAATGCCTCCAACACCGTCAAGAGCTCGGAGCTCAGTGCATGGGATTCAGCATCATCCACATTGATGCGGTGTGTCGCGGCAAAGATGATTGGGGAGAGGTAGGGGTGGCTCATCTGCCAGCACGAAGGGAAGCACCGAATCAAGCTGGACAATGCACTGAAGCGCAGCACGCCACCAACTTCACCACGAGCAATGACGGTGGGCAGCTCCACAACGTGGTGCATGCAAGCCGACACAATCGTGTGCAGCAGCTTGGTGCTGTGGGGAGCCGTGAAGGCAGCTCCCATTGCCTGAACCACGGTGCCGAGTGCAGTGAGAACCAACGTCATGGTGCCCATCACCTGCTCCTCCACGCAACGGCTGAAGTGCTCGAACGAGGCATCCAACAGCTCCGCAGCCTTTGCGCGGCTAGCCTTCTTCTTCGCGGGTGAGTTGGTGGCGGCGTTGGTGCTGGACCCAGAAGAGCGGACAGTTTGGGCTTGCAGGAGTGCCTTCGTCAGCTGAGGCATGATCTCGTCGCATGCCTTCTCCACAAGCTTGTGGACCGCCTCCACGCGAGCCTTGTTGCCGAAGAGCTTCGCCAACAGTGGTTCCGTGACACGCTTCCCACGATGGATATTGAGTAGCGTCTTCTCCGCCTGGGTGCTACCACCGCTTGCCACAATACGTGCAAGCTCCTCCATGCACGCAACGGACAAGTGGCTGATGCGTGCCACCTGCTCGAATGCCTCCAAGGGCATTGAGATGGCCACCTTCGTGCGATCCTCTCCAGAGGGTTTGGCATCATCAATGAAGGCGGTGGTACCGTCGATGGATGCCCCAAGGAGGGCCTCAAGGTGCTCCCAGAGTCCGATGGAACGTTTGGTGGTGAGGGGACGAGCCTTGATGCGGATGAGGTCATTGAGCGTGATGCGCTTCTTGGGGTCGCGGAGGTCACGGCGGTGCTGCTCCACCTCCTCATCGCTCAGCGTGTTCTCCACGGTAGGAAGTGAGTGGTGGAGGCGGTCCAGTAGTACCTCCAGGCCCTTCAACTGAAGCGCCGTGCGGCTGTCCATGAGAAGTTTCTTCAAGCACTCCACGAAGGTGGGCTCGTTGATACCAGAGAGCACACACGCCAACGTGTTGCCGGCAACCAGCTCCAGAACCATCGTGTAGGCCTTTCCTTCGCCAAAGATGGGGGCGTCTTCCTCGCTGGCCATCTTGTTAGCAGAAGAGGTGGCTTCGTTGGGGGTCTGAGCATTGAGCTCACTAAAGTGAGCGAAGAGCTCCAAACTGCACACGAGCAGATCCATGCAGGCATCGTTGCCATCCACGCCCTTCACCTCCTCCTCGCGTGCCGCGGCAGTGGTGTCCTCCGAGCCAGGGGCGTGACGGTTGGTGCGGTGCTGCAGCTCAATGAAGGGGCGGAGAAAGCTGTCCGCCTTGACGGTGGTGCAAATGAGATTGAGGACCTCCTCCTGACGATTGATGATTTGGTTGGGCTTCACCATGCGACGCAGAAGCTGCGCGAGCTCATCGGAGTCGGTATCCTTCCCCTCACCCAAGCTCGCCAGCTGGCCGTGAGGGTCAGTCACGAGGCGCATCAGCTGCGAGATGCATGCCATCTGCGTCGGGGCATCAAAGCTGGATAAGATGGATTGGCAAACCTCCGCAGCGGTGCGGAATCCCAGTGCCTCGCTCCGCTCCACCGATTCAAGACGGATCAGCAAGGCAAGCAAAGGGATGTGCAGCACCACACGGCCGGAGGAGGTGGAGGACGACGACGTCACAACACTGGACTGCGGGGTGAGGAGAGGAGCCAATGCACGAAGCAGCTCCGCCACCGTGTCCACCTTCTGCCGAGTGATGTTGGCTGTTTCCTCAGCACTCAGGGCCTGCTCCTCCTCCTCGTTGTCCTGGTGGGATCGAAGAAGAAGTCCAGCCATGAGCACCAATCCCTGCTTGATGACGGTACTGGCAATGCGTGATGCTGCCTTCGCATCGTGCTCGCACAAGGCACGCGGCTGATGCAGGCAGAGGGACACAAACTGCTGAGCCAGGAGCAGCACCTGCCGGGTGATGGCATCCACCACTCGATTGGAGCCGTTCCCCATCACCTCAAGCCGACCCGATGAGTGAGTCGCACCCTGATGCAGCAACGTCTGGAAAGCATCGAGGGGGTAGGTGGCGAGCATCGCCTCCACAAGGGCAGCGAGGGATTCTTCGGACTCATCATCATCAAAGTGAATGGTAGGTGAGAGTCGCAGGATGGTTGCCAAGAGACGCAGACACTGTCGCGGGCAGAGAGTGTTGGACCAGCAGAAGGAGGCCGCAGCACCCTTGCAAAGTACCTGTGGAATCTTCAGCAGAGCTGCAGCGTGTTCGTAGCGCAACGGAGACGTGGTCGCACAATTGGCAGGAGCCTGCCAGCGAACAGGGGCCACTGGTGACTCACTATCTTCCTCCACCGACCGCACCTCCTGAGGCACCAGGCTCTCCAAGAGCTCATTCATCACCTCCAGGTGCTCCTGTCGGGCCTCAACGGTTGTTGTCTTGGTGGGATGCGTAAGGACCTCCAGCAGGGGTAAGAATAGCCGCGTGAAACCTCCCGTCGTGCCCACGCAGAGCTGCGCGACATCCACGCCAATGTTGCGCACTGCCGCCCACACCGCAGGCGTCACCGTCGTGGCGAGCTTCGCAAAGAAGCCCTCCAACTCGCCAGCATCCCCAGCCTTGGCACCCTTCTTGGCCCGGGGTGAAGCCTGGATGATGACGGAGGAACTCTGCTCTCCCTCCAACCCCTGCTGCAGCACGACGGCCAGACTCGTGAGGGCGTGGCGGTACACCCCGCGGCTCGATGAGCCCTCCACGCGCAGGAAGGGGTAGCGGAGAAGGTGAAGGCAGAGAACCACCACGGGTGCCTCTGCATCGGTGACTGCAGCTGGAGTCATGCGGCGGCACACCGCCTCCACAAAGTCCGCGGCGGCCTGCGAGAGGCTTACCAGTGCCTCACCGCGGTGCCGGCGTACCGACTCGATGGCGCCCGCGGCAGTGACGAGCCGCTCCACCGTCGGGAGCAGCCGATTGAGAGCCACGCCCGCTTGGCCTTCCACCGCCTTTCGGGTGCGCGTGGTGGATGGAGCGGGAAAGAAGTGCTCGACCACCTCGCGTGCAAGCGAAAAGGGGAGAGAAGCCATGCAGGACCCACCCTCCAACATCTCGGCCAGCATGGAGCAAACCAGCTCCGCAGCCGTGGCAGTGAGGCGGCTCTCCTCCTTTGCCATGGCCTCCACAATGGTGCTGAGTGTTGTGACGGAGATGGTCGCGGCCGTCGATGCTGTTGTGGCTGACTTCTTCTTGGTCGGGCTCACACTCTGCGGCCCTTCCATCGCCGCAGACAGAACAATCATGGCGGAGGTGGCAGGTTTCGTGCTGCTCTTGGACGAGCCTCGCAGGATCGCATCTTGGAGGTTCTGCAAGGTAGCCTCACGAGGACGGCCTGGAGTTGTTCGTAGCGGCAACAGTAGCGTGAGGGCCACCGCGGAAAGGTTGGCCGCTCCCGTGCCTGTCGAGGAAACCTCTGCTGAGTAGGTGGCGTTGTGGATGAGCTCCTGCCAGGGAATGGGGAAGAGTTCCTGATCCTCCTCAGCGCGACGAGCTCCACCGTGCTGCTCAAGCAACGCGAAGAAGGATGGCGCGAGGGTGGCGGGGGCGGAGGCGAGTGCTGGTAGAGGTGCCCCAAGGTAGGCAAGAAGCTCCATCAAGCAAGTGACGGTCGCTGTGGAAGCACTGGTATCTGAGTCCGCTGCACACAGGAGTTGAGCGACAACCCTCTGCACGACCACAGCAAGCATCTTCGTGGCCTCATTGGAAGGGAGGTAGCTATCCGAGAGGAGGCTGTTGGTGACGCCACGACCCACACGCTGAGCCACTTCCGAGCTCTGCGCCAGTCGTGCAGTCGTCCGCTGCTCCTGCTGAAGGGCCACAAGATATCCGTTGGACTCACTCCCTTGGTTGGAGCTACCGTTTCCAGAGCCAAGTAAGAATCGCAGCAGCAGCGGGGCGGTTGTCTCTCCGTTGTGGCGAAGTGAGGAAGCAGCAGCAAGGGCAAACTCCAGCGCTGCAGCGTGGGCTTGCGCAGTGGGTAGTGGATGGCGGCTGTGCAGCTGCTTGTGAAGGTCCTCCACACAGCCAGGCAGGCGTGCGGAGGCCTCCTCCGCCATGGCCAAGAGTAGGGCAGATGAGGAAAAGACATCCACATGAGAGGGGCCTCGCTGCGAGGTCGTGGCACGGCGGCTCGTGGACTCTTCATCATCCTCGTCGCTGCTCTCCTGAGCCTTCTTCTTGTGCTTCGCCAACGGGCTGGGAAGTGGAGAAGCAAACAGCCCCTCTTCTGTCGTGGTCAGCCCCGCGGTGACGGCCTGGCGCAACGAAGCCTCCACAGCTGCTGCTGCACCACCCTCGGCCTCATCCACGAGAGAAAGATAGAGCTGGGTGGTGTGGTAGAGCAGCATGGACTGCAGTGCGGGAGAAGTTCCACGGACTGCATTCTTTCCTCCCATCCGCGCGAGGTTCGGCTGAAGGGCAGTCGCAAAGATGCTCTGTCGCATGGCGTTGCCGTGAATAGATGCCAGGATGAGGAGTGCCCGCAGCAAACCTTGTACAGCTCCGTAGTAGTAACGGTGCTTTCCTTCTTCAGATGGGGTGGTGGCCGTGGACGAGGTCAGCGCCTCAATCAGATGCTTCAATGCCGCCCCAGACGCCCCAACGAGCGCACGCGCGACGGTCTCATCGGCCTCGTATTGACTGACGTGAGCCAGCAGCTCCAAGAGTGAGCCGCCCATGCCACTCGTGGAGGAGCCAGTGGAAGCTTCGAGCTCTGTGAGTTTCATGGAGGATAGGGCCTTCGCCGCGAGGCTCCTCACCGGGGGGAGGCTGTGGAGAAGGCAAGCAAAGAGCGGGAGGCGTGGCGGGCCGTGATGGCCAGCGACCTTGCCAATGTCCAGAAGCTCGTACCGAGCACCGCCGAGGTGGCGATGCAGGAATCTGGCGACGTGGTCCTCGGAGGTTCCTGCCGGTGGGGCCTCGAGTAGCTTCGCGAGGGTGGCATCGAACACCCGCTGATACCTCCGCTCCAGGGCCGACATGGAGAGCTGAAGAAATGAACGTGCGGAGGTATCCTCGGCGAGCTCGCCATCGACGGCGACCAGAGCGCGAAGGAAGTGGGACACAGCTCGCTCGCTCAGCGGGAGCTCTCCCGCCGCGGTGCGTAGGAAGCGCAGAACCTCTGCAGGGACAGAGGCAAAGGACTGAGCAGCGTGAAGCCGCTCCAGGCAGTGGCGCACCAACGCCTGAAATGTGGCCTCGAATGGGCAGACGCGGCGAGCTTCTGCCTCTTCGAAATCGGGTGCCAGGGCCGTCAAAATTGCACTGGTGTCCCATGGCAGGGCCAACAGGGCTGCGAGTTGCGGGGTGAAGCTCACTTCCGCCACGGCCACGGCCTGTGTCTGGAACAGCACCTCCACGACAGAGAGAAGGACGCTCAGTGGAAGCGCTGAGTGGGCACCAATGGACTCACCCATGTAATGGATCACAGGCTTCAGCATGGTTGAGAGCATGGGCACCGTGAAGGTCACCTCGGAGCTCCATGCCGCCAGTACCAGAAGAGAGGTGCTGAGGACCTCAAGATCGCCGCCGTGGCGAGGGGCGGACCCGAACAAGATCGTGGTCTCGGACTCCCCCGCAGCATGTTGGCTTTCGGCAGCGCCAACCTCCGACCCGCTCACCTTCCCACTCAGGAACTCGAGGACGAAGGGAACCAACACACGCCACATGCTTTCGGCGTCACGGTGAACGGCGAGGGCTGTGGCCACGCTGGCGAAGAGGGCGTTTGCTGCCGGATGATGCACCTTGAGACGCGTACTCATCGCCACGGACAGGCAGACGAGGCGCAACACCTTGCGGCTCTCACCACAGGCCAGAATGAGGTGCTCTCGCAGAAGAGGGGCGGCTCGCTCCTGATTCGTTTCGAGGAACTCAAAGCCAGTGCCACGGAAGTCGACGAGCAGAATGGCTCGTGCGAACAGATTGTGATCATGGTACGGGAGGAAGGCCCGGAGTACCGAACTGACGTTGTAGACGTGGACTTCATGGACACGCACAAGGTACTCAAATGCCTGCTGGGCAGGGGTGAGGAGTAGATGTGGGCTCAGGAAGGTTAGGAACTGATCAAGAAGGAGGTCCAACTCATGGTTCTGCTCAGTCGTCAGAAGCTTACGCTCTTGGCGAATGCGACGAGGATCAAAGAGGGACTCGAGGAACGAGTGGAAGCGGTTATCGGTGGCAATGAGCACCTGAAGACCTGCCACCGCCAACTCATGTACCTGCTCACGAGAGAAGGACTTTGCGTCGGACTTGGAGAAGAGGAAAGAGTCGGCTAAGCGCTTGTCATCCACACGCCGTTGTTGCAGCTTCTGAAGCTGTGAGGCGAGCTGGGACGTCATTCCCCTCAACTCTCACTTGGTGATTGGTGTGTAGTGTTGTTTCTTAGTGGTTTTAAAACGGTTCAGAATGTAGTATTATGGAGTAGTCGTGTGGTGGCAGACACAAAATGACAGGGACGGCGTACCTTGAGCAGATGTCGCCAAAGATAAACTACACAACGTGAAGAAAGGAGACAGAAACGCAAAGGGTATCCATTGAGAGGGGGTGAGATGCACTAAGTCACGATGGTTGCAATCCATCACACCCTGAGAGCCAAGAGTTAAGGATCACCATGAAGATGGTGCAATTCAGATGACGGTTGGTTTTGACTCTGTTCGCATCAGTCATGCACTGGACAGCCGTCGTCGGCCACTCACGCGCTTTCCAGTGTCATCCAGACTACTCTTCTTGGGGTTGAGATGGCTACGTCCGGAGGGGGGTTGTCGCTTCAACGTAATGGCCAGCTCCACATGCCCCAAGGCGCCAACAGCACTGGATGAAAAAAGACGCTCTGACGGGCTGAACGCTACCAGACGAGCCTGGAAAGCCATGCCGGTATTCTCGTTCACGGGGTAGGCCGCCACGGGAGAGCTCGCGCTGCTACCGCTATCGGCACTTATCTCTGCGCTCAAGGGGGAGCTGGTGCCACCTTGATTTCGGGTTGGGGCGACGGACACTCCGCTGTGGAGCATTGACTTCCGCTCCAGGCCATAACCGTCAAACAATGACCCCCCGAGCTCGATACACTGCCGTAGGTACTCGCTCTCCAGGTCATAAATCTTCCACTCTGAGGATGTGAGAGCTTTCTCCACGGTCTCGCGGCGAGCGCGCAGCAACTCGAGTGTGCGCGCAGATTCTGCAGATAAGTGGCGGACCTGTTCCTTCACGATCGTATTTGCCATGGGAGGATAGGGATTGGTGAAGGACCTCGAGGCAGCCGCCCTGGAGGTAGCAAGTGCTGCACTTGTTGTTGGAGGGGGAGCGAGAGCATCTCGCTTTACCAAGGGCATGTTTGTCACGAAAGAGAAGGCCCCCCACTGCTCGATTCCTACCTATGAGAATGATTATGAAGCCGAGAAGACCAAGTAGATTTGATGTATGTGGGCACTTCAGCAACACCGTTGGGGGTATCTCTGAACGAATTGTAGCAGCGTTTGGCACATTTTTTCGGAATCGCAGTTGGTGGCCCAGTTGAGGACGAGAAGCTGCGAACGGGTGAGCGCATCAAAAAAAAAAATATAACTCAAGTGCATCCTGAAACGAATTGTTTTGACCCCGCATATGAAAACACGTACCTTTCAATGAGAATGGAGTGCCCGAGTGGAACAGAGAATTGCCACACACCCAAACCCGCAGTACAGGGATCCATACCAAAACGAAGAAATAATCAATGTCACTGTCAATACCTCCGTAGAACTTACAGAGGCTTGTGCACTTCCCAGTGCCTTCACGTCGAGCTCGCTCTCTACGTGGTGGATAAGCGAAGACTCCAACACGTCCACTGCATTGTGAGTCAAAAAAAAAAAATGGGGGCCGAGAGAACGAAAAACCTAGTGCGTCTGCACAAACACAAGCTCAGGCTGAGTGGAGATGATGAGCTCATCGCCAGCACGTCGGGCTGGAACGCCGTCTGCCAGCTGACCCAGTGCGGCTTCGACCTGCATCTCCGCCTCTGGCCCCATCATTCGGGTGCTCATCAACATCCCCTTGAGGATTCCATCGTTAAAAGTGACGCTGCCACGCATGTTGTTTGCCACATGCGCAAAGAAAGACAGCTGGCCATCTTCCTCTTCAATCTCAAGAGTCACGTCAGCACCCGTTCCTGGGGCTGCCTTGGCAACTGACTGTAGCTTGTACTTGCCAACAATGGACTTGGGGCTCATGGCTGAATGCTGGAGACGGACGAGAGTGCGGATAAGTGTTTAGAATATGGTTGAGTGGGCTCGACTTCCACAAGCGAGGGTAAAAGAAAGAAGCAAAGCGAATGTGAAACAGCAAGGAGTCACAGAAACAGAGATACAGAACGGCACAGAGTAGCCATGCTGGCATGACATCAGTCATTTTGAAATGCAACCTTTATCTGGGTATTCACCACTATCCACGGGTAGTGGAAAGCACTGGAAAAGAGGGTTCATGGCGGTTGGCACGTTGAGATTCAAGTCGTTGTATTCTAGCCATGTGCCTGTGTATCAGATGATTTGGTCCTAACAAGCATGATGCTTTAGTACATTTTCCCATACCTCGGGCTCCTCAAAAGCAATGAGCGCACTAATCCATGAGCCATGGTTATGAAAGGGGGGTGGGGATCAGGATGAAAACAGAAGACAGTTTCTCTCATCGGTGCGAGGAAAAAGGACAGAAGAAACAACAGCAACACTAACAATCAAAGCAAATGTCAAACATATTCTCACTTCAAAAAGCACATTTCACCCCTGAAACGCAAACACAACTCCACGACAATGACCATGGAACCATGATATTGACAAATGATGGTACATCACCGGAAGATAGAGTGCATCGCACATGAAGTCACACCAGTCATTATCACTTTTCTGGGTGTTTCAACTACGGGGTGTGGAGCGGGGAAATAAAGAGTGCTCTAATCAAGCGGGTTAACTCAACAAAGAGAAAAGAAAACATCCTTGGAAGCCACAAGCAAAGCTTGATGTGATACGGTATTTAGCTGCACTGCACCACAGTCGAAAACACCCGGTCACTTAGTGCAACTTAAACGCAAAAAGAAAAAAAACCAGCCGCCAAACCTGGCACCACATGTCAGAGAACTACATCATGGACTGCGCAGTGCTCCATCAGGCAGGTGACACCAACAACGGAAAAGGAGCTCAACTAGCACTATTGAAAAGCTCCACGTTCAGTCCTCGACAGCACTAGTTATATGAGCTGCCTGACTTACCTGATTGCAGCACCTCAAATATAAGAACATTCTGCGAATCAAACAACTTTAACTGCTTTGGGGTCAATTTGTACCGGAACCCACTGGCAAATCCATCGCCTATTGCCTCCTCCACGCGACTCTGGAGTGACGTTCCCATCATAAGGGTCGTCATCATGACTCCCTTCAAGATGCCACCGCCATCGGTGATCTCGCCGTTCATTACATTCGCAACCTTCGCATGGATGCGATAANGCTCATTGGACAAATCAGCGGGAGTGGCTGTGCAGTGAACGCATCAAACAGGAAGACATCCACAAGCATCAGCAGCATCTCTCAGTCACAAGGCATTCCACATACAGATCTTCGGAACTACCAGAAGGTCGCACAACAGCACAGATGATCGCTACGTGGACCTCGGATTGCCCCGTTCAGTCACAGTGCGACGCGAACTCACTCTCACGTGCCTCAGGATCTCCACAAAGGACAAGTCCACCCAAGTGAGAGCAATATAGCACGTTGAACACAGTACGCCAGTGCAGACGACGCGGACTCACAAATCTTGCACAGTGTCGGCACCAACGCAGCACTAGTTGTGGCAAACGCTGGTTTCTTCGGCTGCGCTCATTGGTGTAGGTTGTGGAGGTTAAGGAATTGTGCTTGATGGGGAGGAGGTTGTTGTTTGGTACTAGGGATGGTGATGTGCTGTTAACGGGTGTTCTTGTAGGTAAGAATAGAAATGAATGGATGTAGAGATTTATTGGGCTCGACGGTGGTGATTGGTACATGGGATAGAGTAAGATAGTGTGATGGTATTTGTTGTGGGGGATTGGGGGAATCGCAGCAGGGCGTTGAAGCATGAAATTGATATACAAGGTACGTGATAAATGAAGTGTCTTCACGTATGTGGAAGAAAGACATGGTGGAGTACCTCGGTCATTGTTTGGGTTGCGTGGTAGAGTTCGCAGGGTGGAAGGAGAGAAAGTGAGTAGAATAGAGAAGTACTTTGTGATGCACTGCGTAGGGCAGTGCGGGAGAGACGGGAGGTTGGTGGTGTTGATGCCCATTTGGTACAACTAGGCGGTCGACGAGGTCACGCCAATCGTGAGACCCTTTGTGAGTTGTTTGGCCAGGGTTGTTCGGCGGGTTTGCAGCTGTCGTAGTCGAGGTAGACGCCCCTGAAGGATATCCAGGGATGTGATCGGTGTGCCTGACAAATCAAGTTCCTCAAGACTACGTAGGCGTGCCAACACCTCAACGGAATCTTGCGTAACGAGACTATCCGCAAGATTCAGTACACGTAAATGGCGGCAGCCAAGCGTTAGGGGAACGAGGTCTCGGACGCATGTTTTGCTGATATCTAGAGTCAGCAGCCGGGTACATGTTTCCAGGCTTTGAATGGACGAAACCTTGGTGTTATGGAGGAGGAGAACCTGGAGGCATGAGTGGTTTGCCAAGAAGTCAATCTCAATCACATCGGTGTTACTGAGATTCACCCGTTGCAGCCAGCACTGGGCGGGAGTCGGTGTTCGAGATGGAGAGACCTTGCACCAGCTAGGGCTCACTGCAAAGGCGGCCATGTCGTTGGAGTCCACGTCAGTCAAGGAGAAATCTACATGCTTGAGTGTTGGGCAAGTAGCTGTGCAGGCCAAGGAACCTCCAGCAACAGAGTGCAATGATGACTGGCTTCCTTGCAAGGAGAGCCTGGACAATGCCGTGGAGAACTCCATGCCACGTAGGAACTGCGGTCGCATGAGCTGAACATCCTTCAGTAAGAGCACCTGCAAGCGGCGATGGAGGGGAAGCTCTCCATCGCTGGAAGGGTGGTGAGCTGCGGCGGCGTAGGCGAAGAGGCTTCCAATAGGACCGTCCATCCACGTATCGGTGAGATCGAGCTCCTCCAGCTTTGGCATTTGAAGAATGCCGAGAAGGCCGGTGGCACGGTGGCGTGTGTTCGAAAGCCCGAGCACCCTCAAAGAGGGATAAAACACCTGGCCCGACTGTGGCGTGACCTCCGGGAGCCAGCGGCAGACATCCTCCGTGGCGGCAGCAGTAGTTGGCTGGCTCTGTCGGCTCCGCGGTGACGGCAGCCCATCTCGCCAACAGGCCTGGGCAACCTCGGCCACGTGCTCCCAGAGACGCGTGATGCTAGCTTCATCAAACTCCATCGATGTGTGGAACACGGTGTGGCCTCCATCGGCTGTTGTGAGTGGGTCGGGGGGTGGTGGGGCGGGGAGGGAAGTGGATGGCACACGGCGACCGTTCACAAGACTTGGACGTTCACTCATGGCGGCGCTGTTTAGGGGAGAGGCTACCTCCTTGAGAACGGAGGCAGGAAGAGGGCAATAGCGTGACTGAGAGGTGTCCCAAGCGGTGAAGTACTTGATGAGCGTCTCACGCAGCTGAAGCTCTTCCAACAGGGGTGACTCCTCTAGCCCGTGCAGCCCGGCACTCGTGACGAGGGAACGTGCCAGGAGAAGCTTCCGCAGAGTCTGGCAGCGGCCGAGGTGGCCAACAGTGCTCACAGAAGTCCCCTCTAAGCTGAGGACCTCCAGACATGGTGCCTCCCCAAGACGGCAGATACCCTCATCCTGAAGTGACGTGTAGGAAGCATCCACCACCGTCACACATGGAAGTTCAGCGAGGAGGTTGATGTCGGCGATGACGGTGTGAGCGAGACGCACCTCTGTAAGGTGCTGCATGTTGCAAAGAGCCTCATGAAAGTGGCGCAGGGAAGTACGAGTCAGATCAAGGTACTTGACGTGAGTGCAGTGAGACAACTCACGCACCAGATAGAGCTCTTCAACTTCGGTGAAGGTGGAGTAGGACATGTTGAGATGCGTCACGAACTCGAGCGAGAGAGGATGGCGCACACTTCTAAATACGTCCTGTGTGTGTGCACCTGTGGTGGTGTGCGAGGTGATGAGCCGGGTGAGCCCCGTAAGGCAGCCGCCCTTGCTCAGCAGCATGCCTAGGAGCGAGGTGTGGCTGAGGTTCCATGACTCGATGGAAGGGTTCTGCAACGCCTCCGAGAATCCCGGGTCATGGGGCTCCCACCCCTCCTGCTCCAGCGAGGTACCATACTCTAGATCCAGGTGCTTGAGGGAGCGGGCATCCTTGAGCAACGCCACTGACTTCACCTTGGTACGCCCCAGGAAGAGGGTCTCCAGAGCCGGTAGTCGCTCGATGCCAGCGATTCCGTCATTATCCACGTTCGTCGACCGGAGGTCAAGCAGCCGCAACGCCAGTGCGCCAGCGTGTGTAGGTGCGCCATAAAAAGAGGGCTGCGATGGCTCGCGTGCACCTTCCAGAGCTGATGTCGCTGCCTGAGGTGATGGACTTCGCCGTGGTGTGGGAGGAACAATGTAGTGAATCGTTGTTACGCCAGCACACTGCACGAGGCGAAGCTCCTCCAGCGACTCACTCTCTCCCAGACCGGCGAGACCCCGGGAGGTTAGAGAGGACCATGACAGATCCAGAACGCGCAGACTTCGGCTCTGTCCCATGAATCCGATACTCTCCACGGTACATCGCTGAAGGTTAAGCTCCTCAAGACACGGCAGCTCCTCCAGGCCACGTAGTGCGCCACCATCGGGAATGGGCGCCGAGGGTTCGGCTGCCTCCACCATGGGCCGTTGCCCGCTGGCATCGGTTTTTCGAATGCGCCTCCACGTTGTCTGAGCGTTGATCAGTTCAAGACGCCGAAGGTGCTGAAAGTGTGACCAAAACAAAGAAGATCCAGCCGTGAAGTCCTCCACCGTGACAGGAGGTCCTGTCAGAAGTCCATCAATGTGCGGCACCACAACCGCCGCAGCGGCAAGTACCGCTTGGGTCTCTTTTCCATTGAGAACATGGAGCTGGGCGCGAAGGTCCTTGTTTCCAAAGAATGAGGCAGCCTCAGTTCTCCGCTCCAGCCACCACGCGAGGCTACGCAGCTCGTCCTCGCTCGCAAGCTCTACCCGGAGGACACTCCCGTAGGAGCTTGACGGCACATCCTCACGTTGGCACAGAACTCCTCCCCAGCGGTAGCCAAAGGCATGACGCTCGGCGGTATGACGAGCGGTCGCACTGATGTTGGCAAGGGCCAAGGGAACCTCCAGCAAGTAGGGCATCACACATGACAGCAGTATAGAGTAGTTCATCTGCATCCCGGCATTGGAAGTTGGCGCAGAACTTGGTCGTGAAGACGGCGGCATTGTACTTCAGCGACTCTTCCAGCAATGATCCAGTGGTTGCACTGGAAAGAAATGGGCGTTACGACAACCTATTCTTGGCGGTAACTAAAGTACTTCACCACAACACAAAGTTGCGCAATGTAGTGCAACAGAAGACAGTAAGGAAAGAAAAAAAAAAGTGAGTATTGGAGCGAAACAAGTTGGGCCATGATTGGTGCTGTATGTCACCCACTGCCGGCCGCCAGCCAACATGCACTATTGAACTGCTTCGTTCATCAAGATCTTCTCCCTGGGGAGATCAGGCGAAGGTTAAAGTACATCGGTTCACAGGTGAAAGGATAGAGAACAGAACCACGGGATGATCCATGCAGAGACATCACCTCCCATCCATGACGAGGGAAGTTGCACAACTGCACACATGTAAGTACGAATAGAAGAGTACTTCGGAATGCTGAAGGGATGGCTACCATCATCAACCAGTCATATGGCGGGGGTCATATATAACAAGTGGCTTCACAAAAACCTCAGTGGCAGACCCTGTGTCTCCATCAGTACGCGTCTGGGTCCCCACTCCCCCCCACCCCCACGGCGGGCATTGTGACGCTCACAGTGTCTTCCTGCACAAGCCTCCCTCACTAGCTGTGCACCCAACGAGGATAGACGGTTGGGGCACAGTTGTTAAGCAGAGGATCAGAGGCACTTACATTGGCCATCCCTCTATCACTGCGTGCCGAGCTTCCATCCACGCTGCCGCTGTAGCTATAGGTGTACATTGAATCACCCTCAGACGCAGAGCCTAGGCGCGAGCGACGTGCGCCATCCTGTGGGCTGCCACGTTCATTCGAGGCACCCGACTTAGGAACCTCCTTCTCGTGGCGTACCTCTTCGCTGTGGCAATCGTACTCCTGTGCTCTTTCTGCCTTGGCCTCATCATGGTGCTCGTGGTGAGGCTCCTCGTGGTGCTCGTGATGAGGCTCCTCGTGGTGATGCTCATGATGGTGCTCGTGGTGAGGCTCCTCATGATGGTGCTCATCGTGGTGCTCATGATGAGGCTCCTCGTGGTGGTGCTCATCATGGTGCTCGTGGTGAGGCTCCTCGTGGTGATGCTCATCATGGTGCTCGTGATGAGGCTCCTCGTGGTGCTCGTGGTGAGGCTCTTCATGATGGTGCTCATCATGGTGCTCGTGGTGAGGCTCCTCGTGGTGCTCGTGGTGAGGCTCTTCATGATGGTGCTCATCATGGTGCTCGTGGTGGTGCTCCTCGTGGTGCTCGTGGTGAGGCTCTTCATGATGGTGCTCATCATGGTGCTCGTGGTGAGGCTCCTCATGATGGTGCTCATCATGGTGCTCGTGGTGAGGCTCTTCATGATGGTGCTCATCGTGGTGCTCGTGATGAGGCTCCTCATGATGGTGCTCCTCGTGGTGCTCGTGGTGAGGCTCCTCATGATGGTGCTCATCATGGTGCTCGTGGTGAGGCTCCTCATGATGGTGCTCATCATGGTGCTCGTGGTGAGGCTCTTCATGATGGTGCTCATCGTGGTGCTCGTGATGAGGCTCCTCATGATGGTGCTCATCATGGTGCTCGTGATGAGGCTCCTCATGATGGTGCTCATCATGGTGCTCGTGGTGCTCGTGATGAGGCTCCTCGTGGTGGTGCTCATCGTGGTGCTCATGATGAGGCTCCTCGTGGTGCTCGTGGTGAGGCTCTTCATGATGGTGCTCATCATGGTGCTCGTGATGAGGCTCCTCATGATGGTGCTCATCATGGTGCTCGTGGTGAGGCTCCTCATGATGGTGCTCATCGTGGTGCTCATGATGAGGCTCCTCGTGGGGGTGCTCATCATGGTGCTCGTGGTGAGGCTCCTCATGATGGTGCTCATCATGGTGCTCGTGATGAGGCTCCTCGTGGTGCTGTGGATGCCCACTATGGTGACCCTCATCATGGTGTTCGCTCTGATGCACGTTTGGACTGTCACGCGCTGCTGGTGCTGCAACTGCAGAATGATCATGCGCAGAGTGGGCAGTGGCGGCTTCGCCTGCTGTGGCAGCTGCGGCAGCGACTTCATCACGTCGTCTATTCGCCCATTGCTCCATGTACTCGTAGATGTTCTTCGGCTTGTGGACAATGCTGTCAAGCACAAAGTCCTCAAGGATAGCGTGCATGTGGCTGTGCTTAACGAAGGACATATCCTCCGGCGTGGGGTTGGCTAACGCGCTCATGGGCGACTAGTCAAGAGAGCTCTGGGGAGGAGCCGGTGGCAACGAGGTGGAAAAGGACGAGTGATGTGGGGTGATCTAGCTCAGCCCGCACGCTATTGTGGTGGAGTAATCCAGAAAAAAATGTTACTGGTTGGTTGATCATCCAATGTGGTGTTGATGTTTGAAGACCGAGAATTGAAGAGAAGAGATTCCGTGTGGGAGATATGACTAGCTCACAGAAATGACGCTGATACAGTCGCATGACGCATAGCTGTGTTCCTTCTTGACCACTTCCAGAATGGACGCAAACATAGTACAAAATCCCACACACCTGCACAAGCATACAGGGCGATCCAATTCGCACACACACACACACGCACACGGAGTAAAGCCTGTCACGTCACCCCTTCCCTTTCGTCACCCTCGTCTCTGCCTGGGTTAGTCAGAACATAATAGAGCCCTCAGTACTACTCCCCACCCCCTCTCATTCATGCAGACCGTGTGTATTAACCCAAAAGGAAAGCGTAGTTTTGGTGTTTATTGGTACATCAATACCCCAGCCACATATATATACCAGAATATAAAACGGCGTATCAGTAGTGATGGCGAAATGGTGAGCGTCGCGGAAATGAAGTAGTGGAGCATGACGGGCTGCGAGCGTAAGTAGGCGAGCCAGGTGAGGAGGCACACATCAAGTCGCCACAACAACGCCGGCTTAAGGTGGGTGGTCGTGGACTGTGCCAATGATACCCGCTGGCCGGCGGAGTAGGAAGTTTGCTTTCCGTCCACGATGCACTACCCCACTCCCTCTTTCTGTCCAGCCCATGAACATCTCCGTGCAAGTAAGGAGGTACAGGAGATGAGAGTGTGGCCGCGAATCAGTCAGCACAACAAATAACAACAAAACATTGGCAAGCATACATAGGGAAAAAAAAAAGGCAAACAAAGAGCGCTCTGCAGCGGCGAAGAAAATGAGACAGGTTCAGTGAGAAGGGAAGGGGTAACAGACTCCTGTGCAGACTCGTAGACTCTTGTGCAGGTGTGTGGGCGTACGTGGGCGTGTGTTGCTACGTTGTGTAAATCATACAAGTAACATTGAGTGTGAATGTTCTACCTATACAGCACGTCCTCGACGATCACAACAAAAACTATGAACGAACAAAATCATGGTTGGGGCTAAGCCCAACAGCAGCTCATTTCATTATCATCCCGTGCACTGTTAGTGGGAGCAAAATAAGCCTAGAAGTGCGTGATTCGGACGTAATTTGAATGTAGAGCAGTGGAGAGAGTGTATGTGTGGCTTGAATAGTCACTGAAAGAAGAGCTCACTAGTGTCTCGGAGGAAGCTCCCAGCGTGGGACACGGGCCATGTAAAGCGCATATATCTGCTTTGCGCGTGTTGAGGGAATGATGGATGGATCCTCTACAATGCTTGCCGCCTCCTTCTCCATTGCATCCACCTCGTCCCGCATCGCAACCTCCGACGCTCGCGCGTCATGCATCTCCTTTTCTAAATCACGAAGTGTACCCAAATCCCAGTCACTGTCCTCAAGAGCCATCATGTAGTGGTCCTTTGCACCATCGGCTAGGTCGTGTAGGTGGCGTAGTTGCCGTGCCCCGAGGTCGCGTACAGCCTCCAGCGACTCCTCCACGGTCAAGGGCGGCGCATCGGGGTCAATCTCCATGGCAGCTTTTCGCGTCTCCACCGCCTCGACCTCACTCGTGATGGCACAGACTTTACTGGTACAGGACTCATACGTGACAGGAGCAGCTGTGGCGATGTTGGCATTCAGCCGCTCCTGTTGGCGTTCCTTAATTCGGTTGCGAGCCCACTGTTCCATGAAGGCCGCCACATCCTTGGGTTTATCCAGAAGTGCATCGTGAACGAGCTGCACTAGTGCGCTACGCATAACCTTCACGTCGAACTGCCCACCGGTTGATCGACTATCCATTGTTGTGATGAAAATACGCCTCCACGTGCAGGTAAATGAGAATGACTAAGTGCTCAGCCGGTGGCTAAAGAAGAGTAGAATAAAAGGTACATACATACATGCATATCAGCACCAACACCATTTTGCGCACAGGACATAATCTGAAGGCATGACATGAGGATGAACTGGAGCATTAGACCAAATGGGTCGAAGGAGCAGCGAAAGTAGCAGACAACTAGAGTGGAGACCGTCTCAACGGAGAGCCTCACGCATTGCAGAGAGTCATCACTCTCCCAGGGACGGCATTCGGACAGAGGAGAATGGGTGCTGCAGGAATACGGACTGACCATTGGCCCGTACAAATGGGGTGCTGAGATGCAGCATCGAGACATGTTCGCGCAGGGGACATGAGCGGGCTCGTCGAGGTAGATGCTCAACATCTACGCCAACAGCGAAGCAGCTGGACAACGATGAGGGCAGCTCTCGAGGTTGGCGTCGCCACCGTGGAAGCGCATCCTCCACACGTGGCCGACACCGCGGTGCTGCCGCCGGCGATGGACCTCGCTTTCGTGTGTGAGGCGCCCCCGCGGCTGGACGTGAGGGAAGTGGTATGGTTGGGAGCTCTGACAGAAACCGCCAGTAGGGAGACGTGTCCGAAATGTGGCGACGCTCGCACAGGTAAATCTGCCGGCCAGCAGCGGTGGTGAACTGTGTCGGAACATCTATCCACAGCCAGTCTTTCTTGAGCGTTGGGGATGTCCCGGTAAACGCATCTGAGGAGTCCTGCCAGGAGCTCCACGACTCTGCCGCCGCGGGGGGCTCGTTGTGGCAGTCTTCCTCTGGCCACTCAGACATCCTCAGACAGCTATAGCGAAGGGGGATGGGGTCATCGGGTTGCTTGGCGCAATTGCGGCAGCTAGGTGCCCTAAACGCTATCTCTTTCCCTTGCCCAAGTTCCGCTGAAGTGGCAGCGGCAGACGCTTGACTTCCCGCTCGTGAAAGAGAGTATGCTGGAGCACCTCCTGGTGATGTGGACCTGCCTTGCATTTTGGTGGAAAGGGTGCCTGCGGTGATTTGCACATGAGTAAAAATGAAGATTGAGAAGAAAAGGATGATGGATGATTGGATGCAGGGCATTGAGCTCGTTAGGAATGAGCATTCTCGTCATCACATGTTCTACTTGGCAAGGAGCCATATCTACATCCAAGACGACTGAACCGCCGATGGAGGTGAACGGAGAGGGCCAGTCCACCCACTCATCTAATGCCCCGCATGTTGCTTTGATGCTCGATCGGCGCGGGCGGCACGGCGTCCCAAGTCAGCTGATGGCTGAATGAGAGAGGAAAGCAGGACGACTAGGGATTCTCAAGGTTCTTCTTCGCGCGCTCAATCAGCCTACGTTTCTCCTCTTCATCCGCCACTGCTGCGTATATTTGTTGTCTCTGGGCCCAGAGTGCCATGTACTCAAACAAGTCGGTGGGCTTCTCATTTACTGCCTCCTTCACAAACTGTTCTAGGAGTTGGCGCATGCCTACCTCGGTCAGGTAGCTCTGATCCTCCTGATAATGTCGCTGGTACTCAGCCATGGTTGGTGTGGTCGTGAATGGTAAATGTACGGACGCAAACAAGTAACAAGTATACAATAGACTGACACTTCCGGTTAAGTTTGGCCTGATATACTGTTGGCCAAGCTCAGAAGTACTCTTGAATTGAAGTGTCGCTAAAAGGGAATCCTATATAGTACAAGAAGACACAAAAAAAAAGATGGCTGGGTTAACATGGACTCATCACTAGGGAGTGGTCACCACACTTGCGAGCTTGACGACGAAAAGCAAAACTTTTGAGCGGGCGGATGTATGAGTGTGTGCTCGAATTATTCCATCCTTCACCATCATCGTCCTCCTCCCCGTCGGCAGGGTATGAACCAGTAGGTGTGTGTAGTAATGTACATAAAGTTGCCTCACGATGGTTTCCGTTTGCTTGCGCTGGAAACGCTTGGTGTCTGTGCTGGAGCGATGGAAGGAAGCGTAGGGACCGAGCTTCGCTTCTTCTTCGTGATTACAATTGGGGAAGAAAATGCAATGTCCTGAGTGGACGGATCTGCGGGTTGTAGCACAGATGCCTTCTTGGGCTTCTTCAATGGCACCTTTGTGGGCGACGGGGCCGCCGTGGAGCTTCTCTTTTGAGTCCCGCTCGCGACGGTGGAACGACGTTGGGCATCCATGGACACCAGGTATCCCAATGCGGGATCTAGCGTGACTCGGCACTGCGGGCAGGTTTGACGTGGGGAGGGTCCTGTAAACATGGAAGACCCGCCACGGCCGTGGTGGCAGTTGTTAATGAGCCGTTGTTGGTCGGCCTTGTGTTGCCGCTGCTGACGAGCAACTCGACGCTTGGCTTTTTGGTCCTTCTTGTCACGTTCAGCCGCCAGCGCCAGCTGCTCGGGGCTGTTCTTGAAGTTCTCCTCCGCCACTCGTCGCGCCGTATCGCGCATCGCCAGCTCCTCCGCCAAGAGGTTCGAGGTGAATTGCTCCTCCTCCTCTTCAATGGCCCCACGGGCTTTGCGCTCCTCCACCACGAGGAAGGTCACCGCGCCGCAGTACTGATCCGTCGCTATCTTGTTCTGTCGGTGACGCTCAACACTCTCTGCGGCTAACCTGGCCTTCTCCTCCACCTCAGCCTTCCATGCATCACGGCCTTCTTCGCGCATGTGGGCTTCCTTCTTCAGGTGCTCGTAGTGATGGCGGTCAAAGCATTGCTGAAGGCGGATCTCCAGCATGGCCAATGCACGGCGTCGGTCGACGCCAGAAAAGCAGCGACCGTGGACCTCTTTCTGCCAGTTGCGGATAGCCTCGAGGGCGAACATTGCGTCATCCTCTAAATCCTGGCGTTCGGTGGTCTCGTCCCGGAGTAGATCCTCCTGCTCCACACGAGTGCGGATGTTGTGGTAGTCGCTAAGGGCATCCGCCTTGAGGGCACAGAGCTCCCAATCCTCAAAGCGGCCAATGGCACGAGGAGCTAGCCGCTTCGTATCGCAGTCTAGCGGGATAACATGGGTACAGTCCTTCTCCAGGCCATGATCAAGCCGGTGCCGCAGCACCCCCTTGATGATGGGTTCCGCTACGAGATCCTTTTCTGGCGGTGGCACCACGCGTGATGAAACGTGGCAGGACGTCTGCCTCCACTCCTCCCCATCTTGGAGGTACTCATCTGGAGAAGGAAACAGAGCTGATTCACGTGGGGAGACAGCACCCCCAGTGGTGCGTACTTTGGGGGAGCCACCTGCTGCGAGGGAGGAATACTCTACGTTGCCGGATGAGCTCTGCTTTGGGAGCGCAGTTGCCTCAGCGGATGCTCGTCCAGGTGAATGATGTTGTTTTATGTTCGCCGTCGGCGGTTTGGAAGGCGACGCAGGTGACCTCCTCGGAGGTCCTACTGAAGCCCCTGCCATAGACGAAGGTGCTACGAACTAATGTGCAGGCAACGTGGGAGCAAAGAAACGCAGAGGAGAATAAGTGAGTAGTGGGCAAGAGACCTCGGCACCTATAATCGTCATGATCCAGCAGCAAGCATCGTCGGAGTAGATTGAAGTGTGTGGGGTGGAGAGGTAGGGAAGGTATGTAGCTGTTGCTCACCCATCAATCAGCCCGTGGAACCTATCATTCACCTACACAAGCTTCTCCAGTGGAGGGATGGCACTCCGCTCACAGCAGAAAACTTCCACCAGGTCCGCCAAGCGGGCCAATGGCGCTGACCGACGGCCGCGCAACGTGTAGAAGCGCGACGCAACCCCGAGGAGGGCATCTGACTGGCACCACGCCTGCGGATGGGTTCGCAAGTAGTCCTCCATGGTGGACATCAACGAGGGCATCACAGTGAATTCGCGTCTCGTGCTCTGGTCCGACGCTTCCAGAGCCATGCAGCTCACATGAGAGGCCTGGGCACTCGTCATCAACAAACCTTCCATCTGTCGGACAACCTCAGCCTCCTCGACATTGTCCGTGAACGTGTCCGTGAAGGCCACTTCAGCTGCTTGCATCTCCTCAGCAAGACTCCGAAACCGGCGTGTGGCGTCTGAAAACTGGCCATAAAATACAAGGGCGAAGCCTTCATTCATTCCCACAATGTGCTGGTACAGCGTGGCCACCGCTGAATCCGATATAACCTCTTGTTGCTCTGCCAGGTGTTCCATATGGGAGAATAGCTCGTGGGCCAACATAAAGCGCCCCACACTAAGACACACGCACGCAAACTGCTGGAGGCGAAGCACGTGGCAAAGTTGGCGCACCGAGGTCGAATCGTGGCTTTGCTCCTCCTCCTCCTCCTCCAGTTGTATCAACTCCTGAAGCATGCTGATTGCTAGGTCCGTCTGTCCACGTGTGACGTACAAGTGAATGAGGGCATGCCTCACGCGCCGTTCTCGATGATGGCGCAGGCGTCGTCTGTCGTCGTTCGGCTCACCCATCACGACGGGCCGTTGCACCTCATCCAAAAGTTGCAACAGCAGCTTCTCGGATTCTGCAGCGCGACTCAGCTGCTTTGGTAGCAGTGCTGCGAGGAAGCGAAGGGAAAAGGGGACCTCGACCCCGTCCAGGCCCATCTCGTTGCCGTAGGCCAACGTGTCGTCCAGGAGCTTTTGTGCCTCGGCATAGCGTCGAAGCTTGAAGAGAGCGGTAGCTTGCACCAGAACATAGGGAAGACGCGCCGCCATCAGTGGTCCCGTAGGATCCTCCGCACTAGCTGCAGTGGTGGCCACAGCAGCAGCCTCCGCCTCCAATTGCCGGCTGAGGGTCAACACCATCGACCACTCTCCATTGCTGGCGTAGTGCCGCAGCCCGTCATCGTTTGTGGGGACGTTCTGCAGCGTAGTCCGCTGGTATTGGGATGGGAGATGACCCCCGCAGAAAGATGTTGCTCCCTGGCGAGCCGACTCTGACGCCATGCTCAGCAATGGATGTTTGACCTATGAGAAAGCAACTGTACTCTCTGCACGGTGAGGCACAAAAAAAAAAAGCAACGACGACAGAAGTATGAGTTAGTAGAAGAAGAGCACTTTCAGTTAGGGAGGAGCCACAGTTCCCCGTGTGTGGTACCACCAGAAGATAGTAAGGTGTCCTGTGAGCAGAAAGGCAATGTAGCAGAAAAAACAACAACGTCAACTGGCTCGTCTTGTCAGTTCGAAGGGATGAGATGGTTCCTGATGTACTGGCATAGAGCAGAAAAGGGAGAGCGCGTGCACTTGGCCACATCGAGCAGAGTCCCTTGGCTGTCTGCGCCTTGCCACATGGGCCATGATGAGCCCATTTCACGAAGCACCATCAAGGTTGCGGTAGCTTGGGAACTGCGCGCATTTCCCGCCACACACCATCCCGCGGGAGTGCGCCCATATCGGTCCTCCGCATCGACATGCTGATATGCCGAACACTTGCAGAAGGCGGTCTGGTGCTCTGTAAAGAGGTGACGCAGAATGGACGCCTGGGCACCACGCGCACAGTAGTGAATGGCATGAGCTTTCATGCGATTTGGTTGCCATAGCACGTCTACTCCAAAGCGCTGCACATACCATTCCAACACCCTCAGGCTTCCTCCTTCAGCTGCGGCAAGAAGGGCGGTGTGCCAAGGTCCTTTGCAGAACCTGGTGGCAGGCTCACCGTCAATCCCGGTCTGACGATCCCACGCGTGCTCGAACGTCTGTGGACGGTCACCCAGAGCCGCTATAATGAGAATAGGGAGAAGGTCCTCATCCCATAGCTCTCCGTGCAGTGGATGATGCTCCTGCAGCCACTCCAAGAGATCGAACTGGCCATATGCTGCTGCCAACGCAGAAACACGCATACCACGTGTGTGGTGTCGCTGTCCCCAGATATTGCGTCCGACGGGGCAGACTTTCTGCTCGTCCAGGACCACATGTGGGCCGAGAAGTTCCAGTAAGTAGCTGAGGACGTCGATATGGCCACCAGCTGCGGCGTAGTGAGCAAGATAGAACCCCGTGCAGTCGTAGCCATCACGAGCGATGATGTCCATCGAGTAGCACGATGGTGACAATTCTTCAACGACATCATCCACGACGCATTCCATGGACAACGATGCTTGGCGCACCAACATACCCAATCCACCCTGTAACTGACTCAGCCGGTGCAGCAACGTCGCATCACCCAGCTCAGCCGCGAAGTGAGCCACGGAGTAGGATGGATCCGTTAATCGCGGTAGCCACGGCGTGGATTTACTCGCGGAACGAGCATACTCCATCAACGGTCTGTCCTGCAATGACTTGTCCTGGACACCGCTCCCGCACCAGGCCAGTGTTCGGCAATTGAGGAGCTGCACCTCCCTCAGGTTCCAGCGCACAGGGGTGCGGGGACTCTCGGATGCTGCACGCTCCAACTCCTCCATCCATGATATCATCACTTCTCGGAACAGTGCTCCAGGATGACGGCTGACAACGTCGTAGGTGAAGTAGCCAGACCCTTCATCCACAGAGGAAGAATCCACGGCCGACGACAAGGCTGCAGGGGCCATCCAGTTTGCTGGCGAGGGTGGAACGCCTCCACATGTCTCTTCGGATAGCTTGCGTAGCGCCGTGGAGGTGTCGCAATTCGATGCACGTGTGGGTAGGAGCGCACTGGTAGCTCCCGGAGACCGAGGTGTGAGCCTCCCTTCGAAGCGATTACGGAGGGCAGCCCACAAGTGCTCCGTCTTCTTTGAGGTGCACCAGCGTAGCCCACTGGATCTCATGCTTCGTCTATGATAATGAAGCACGATTGGAATGTGCCTAATATGTTGGAGCGCATAGAACAATGAAAATGACAACAAGATGGATGAAAATCAGAGAGTTACTGGCTGAAACAGGAATGATTGTAGGATTGCAGCATTAGTGATGCAGTTTGCCACAACCCCGTCAATGGGGAAGAAGGACGGATGGAGAACGACCAAGTCGTATGAGTCAAGAGAAGGGTGGGAGGGCCCTCAGCAGTCCATACACAGCAGCATGTAGCCTTCGACACATATCCGCATGGACCTCGTCGAGGTCACCAGAACAGATCTCATCGACCGCCGCACAAGCGCACGTGCGAATCTGTACCTGGGGACGAGAGGAGTGCGTGTGTGCGTGTGTTGCGCCGCATAACAAGTTGACGGGCAGAGGGGAGTGGTAGAGAGATTGAAGGGCAAAAGGGAGAGAGAGCACTCAACGCCAAAGTACGTAGACACTTCACTGAAAATCCACAGCACAGAAGAAAAACCGAGAAGATCAAAGTGTCACCGCTGTGGTGCTTCTGTGTCATGGCGTGCCTTCACACTCCGCGAACACAAGTAGCTCAACATTTGTCGCCCTCGAAAAGCATCGTGGGAGGCCCACCGCCCCGTATCAACAATCGTATGAGAATTGACGTATGAGGTACGAGGTATGAGGAAATCCTTCCTCATTCCGTCGTTACGCTACTCATCGGACGAAGTGTATGTCGGCCATCGACGTGTCGAACACATGTGCAGAACAAACAAAAGTGGAAGAGATCATTTGCGGGTTCAGAGGACGAGATGTATGGAACATGTTTGGTGGAGAGGGAAGGGGGAGAGACACCAAGCGTGGTGCTTGGCCCATGAGACGAGGGAGATTGGTGGGGGCTGGTCCACGGAATGTATAAAGACACACATGAGCAAACAAGCCAAAAGGTACAATGAGATGACCACCGTGGACGTTTGCCCCCCTCCTCATCGTCTCTACACTTTGCGTGCATCCTATTCTTATCATGTGTAGCTCCCCGTTCTCCCTCTCCACCGCCTACAGTAAAACCCACAACGACGACAAAACAATGATGCCACAACAGCTGAGGACATCACGCGGGAAGGAATACAAGAGGGGTATGGTTCCAGCCCGAGTGAAACTCGTACCGCCGTTGACAGCACGCACATTCATCATCATCGTCATGGTTGGTTATGGATGGCCATGTGGAGGGAGGTCCCGCGCCAGAGGCGTAGGATGACGAGTATCAGTAGCACCTCTGCATCCACACATACGTGCACGCACTGTACATCAGGGCGTGTAGGTAGGGCCACACAAAAGAAGAAACTAGAGGTGGGTGGAGAGAACATGCTGAGCTCAGACAGAGGTAATGGAGAAGGCCGATTGGCGTGAAACGTCGGCTGCAATCTCCTTCGTTGCGTCGAAGACAGTGGGAAGTTTGTCCACGTCGTTGGATATGGCACTGGTTGCGGAGAGCATGGGATGCACGAGGAGATCCTGGGCTGTAGGGCGTTTCTCTGGCTCCATGAGAAAGCACTTGCGGATGAAGTCGTTCACCAACGGATTGTCAGGGATCTCCTGCAGGAACTCTGTGGTGCTCGCCATGTCTCCCAGTAGGGAGTTCTGATCCATGAAGCGGGGTGGGCAGGCAAACAGCTCGCACACGAGACAACCAACGGACCAGATATCACATGGAAGGGAGTGCTTCTCCCCCTTGTAGACTTCCGGCGCCATGTAGCGAAAGGTGCCGGTGACCTCCTTCGTTGCCGCCCCCTGTCGCGCTGTACCAAAGTCGGTCAGCTTGATGGAGTCTCCCTTGAGAAGGATATTCTGTGGCTTGATATCACGATGGGTGATGCCTCGCCCGTGGAGGTAGGCAATGGCCGAGAGTACCTGGCGGATGATTTGGATCACCGTGAGATGCGCTGGCTTCTTTCGGCGGCCTACAATGATGTCGGTGAGGGAGCCCTGACACAGTTCCATGAAGAGACTCACATTGTTCTCCTGACGTTCGCAGTGGAAATAGTGAACAATGTTGGGATGGTTCAGGCTACACATAATCTGGATCTCATTGAGCAACTGGTTGATGGAGTCCTCACGATCGGCGCCGAAGTAGAACATCTTCACCGCCATGATACCTCCAGTCAGGTCGCTGGTGGCTTCGTACACCGCTCCGTAGGAGCCGCGGCCAAGGAGCTTTCCCTTCGTCCAGGGGGAGTCCTGGCGCAGGGTGAGAATGCGCTCACGCTCCTGGAGGGCGGAGATGGCGTTCTTCTTCATGGAAACCGTCTTGCCCACTTCTACAATGACATTTTGTGCATCTCGTCCGGCGATGGGGAGCCGAATGACGTACTCGTAGTTACCCGGTACGGGGGTGTCAGTGTCCAGAAGAGGAATCACCACAGCACCATGGTCTCCACTAAGAATATCGCGGCACGTGCGGAGCCACTCAGTGTCGCAGATCACTACGTCCACCTCGCATGGCCGTGCGGCTAGACGCTGTTCAAGATCGCTCACCTCCTGTACGCTAGCCAGAGAGACAAACATGGTTTTCAACAAGATCAGTGATAGGTTATGCTGATCCACCATGTTGGAGACTGCCGTCACAACATTCACGGTACAGTTGATAATAGTACGGGCTTGGGTCAACTGCTGGGCCTGCTCAGACCCAGGGTTCGTGGTTTCCTCAGAGTCCTCGACAAAGGCAGCAACCTGGCATGGGAAGTGAAGAATGACCATCTTATCCACGAAGTAGGCGTTACCTGCGGTCCCACGAAGCATGGGCTGGAGCATCTGCTCGAGCTGAGAGCGGTTCCACCGACGGCACTTTGCCCCGGGTGAGATTGTTACGGCCAGCGTGTACACGTTTCCACGAACATTGAGCGTTTGAACACTGATGGCGCAGCGTCCACCAGCTTGTGACACCACCATGCCAATGGTCTTGGGTACGAGCGGACTGGAGCACAGCGTGGGTGGGCACATGGGGTCCACATTAATGTCATGAGAGTTGCTGTTGTTGCTGCCAATCGCACGACCCAGAAGTTGTTCCACATTGGACCACTCCCACTCCGCCACCATCTCACGGGCGTGCTCCTCTACCAAGTTTGCCCAGCAACTATGCATGAACTGTCGGATGTTTCGAACTGAGTTGCTATCTTCTGCAGTCAGTGTTCCGCGCTCTGAGAGGACCGTCAACGCCGCACTAGCTTCGCTGATCTGGTAATTGTGAATGTACGTGCGGTACTCACGCAAATTATCCTTGGCGTTGGCGCAAATGAGAATCGAGCCAACCTCCTTTCCGGAGTGGCTAATGATGGGCGAGACTGTCGTAAACAATGTGGCTGGTGCAGCAACAAGGGAGCGTAGCTTGATCTTGATCAGGTTTCCCTTCTTGGCACGTTTCAGTTGCTCACAAATATCGTCTCCGCTCGATGGGGACTGGACTACCTCGCTCAGCGGCTTCCCGACGCAGCCACCTTCGAGGAATCCTGTGATAACCTCAGCCGCACTATTCCAGCGGGTGATGATGAAGTTTTCGTCGTACGCGATCATCACCACTTGGGCATCTAACTGCCGTCCATCAATGTAGCCCATGTCCGACCCATACTCGATGCTGTAGAAGCCCTGCTTGGTCTCACCGCCAGCGACGGCCTTGGCGAGGGGAGCATCCCCGGAGTTGCCAAGTGGACCGGCTCCATCCTTGTTCTGGTCCGTCGCCCGCACACGCATGAGCAACTCAACCTCCCGCGGGTTTCCATTGATGACGCACTCGTTGAAGAAGCGCGAGTAGAGCGTGTGGAGGGATTGTGCGGAGAGGATGGAAAAGCGCATGTAAATGGCGCTAAATATGATCAAAATGACAGCGGTGATAATGGTCACGGTGAGCCCAACTGCTCGAGGCGGGTTGACGGCTCCGACAACGACCATGACCGCAACAGCCAACACGACAGCAACCCCAAAGAGAATGTTAGTGCAGAAGTAGATATATGAATCATAGTCAACCATCTCGCGGCGGAACTTCATGTAGTGAGGAAAGCGTAGGTGAGCCTGGCGCATATGGCTTGCGCAATCTCCAGCAAGGCCTTGGCATGGCTTTTTCCATGCTAAGGCCTGGGGACTAATGGTCACCACCTCCTGCAAGAATAAACGGCTAAGTCGCTCCAGCAGCTTGGGGAGTTCCTCGTCGAGGCATTCGACGCCATCATCGCTGAAGGTGCGGTACGCCGACTTCGGGATATCGCTGAGAACTTTCAGCTTCCGGTAGATGGTGAGGTAGAGAACATTGGCACGATGGTTGAACTCATCACCACGCGCCTCAATGTAGAGCGACTCCAAGCACTCGAAGAAGTCGTTGATGAGATCCGGAAACTCCAACAGAGTCCTCATGACGTAGTTTTTGTCATCCTCCGTGGCCAACACGGGATGCGGAAGCATCAGGAAGAAAGGGGCTGATGAGGGGCAGCCCCGGTGTACAAACAAGCAATCGTAACGTGACTACAAACTTGAGTTGGTGCAGGAGAAGGTGGGGAAACAACAAGAGACACGTGGTGTGGTACGCGACCAAAGTTCACGGAAAACATGTGGAACCAGCCCCCGTGGGGGTCACAAAGTTCACGGATGAGTGACATCACCAATGACGAAGTGAGCGACGCGCACCCCTCGAACAGAGATATCAAACATTCACATCACATTCCTTTGTCACACACACATACGCAGTCCGCAAAGGTTGTTGGAGGTGCTGTTCATTTCACATGTACTACATCGTGCGGCAAGTTTACCGCGACTTGGAGCGGGAGCGCCGCTTCTTGGATTTGGATCGTGTGCTGGATCGTGATCCGGCGGACCGAGAGCGCGAGCGGGAGCGGGAGCGGGAGCGAGATTTGCGGCCCTTGCGCTTTTTGCCCTTCTTCCCCTTTCTCTTCTTGCGGCGCTTGGAGCTACGTCTGCTTGAGCGTGGAGAGTGGTCGGGCAGCTCAGCCTGAGGGTCCAGTTCGTGAGGGAGTGGCGGACGTAGAAACTCCTCCATATCAAGAACGCAGCGATCGCTGATGGCGGCATGAGTGTTGAGCATCCGTGCTGCAGCAAGACGCCCACTGGTGGCAAGTTCAATACCGTAGTCATGTCGATGGCCAACATAGTGAGTGTTGAGGTGTTCAGCCTTTGAGCCGACATTGTAGGCTCCGCCTTCATAGCGTACGGTGTGGCTGTTTGCATAGCGTGGCACAACGGCACGAAGAGCATCATCCAACACCTCATCCTCTTCTGAGCTTGCCTCGCCTAACTTGGTGTGCACGTACGAACGTCCTACATTGTATTGCCGTCGTCCCTCACGAGCAACGTGCGGCACCTCAGCTAATAGAGCCTCGAAATCGCGCTCTGAGGCAGATGCTGTGTACGCCGTCTCCTCATCGCTGTCGTCAGACTCAGTACTCATGTCGTCACTGTCGAAACTGAGGAACTCCCCGCCAACTTCATGGCGGTCGGAGTCGCGCACGTAGCCAGCGGGATCTTCCAGGCCCCGCGCCTGCAAGGCCAGAACCATACCTTTGACGTCATTGATGTCAACTGGCTCGGCTACGTTAATCAGCTCCCAGGCACCGTCACTACCGCGGCCACGGAGTCGTCGCAGCATGACGGATACTGTGCTGCGGAAGCTGGCATCTGGTACACTTACGGGGACCAAAGCCAATGGCACACTGGACTTTGGGCGGCGAACCATATAATAGATATCGTGTTGATCGTGCAAAGTTCCATCGATGGTGAACAAAGTTGCACCAAGTAGCATTCCAGCGCACATGTTCATGTGTTGAAACTCCACCAACACACCATCTCCGGCCGCCATGGTAATGGGTCCACCACTGTGGGCGACAGGGTCTAATTCAACCTTCGCTGGCTCCTCCGGCTCCACAGCCGGATTGACCTCATTGCCAATTTCGTCAAAGTCATCCCATGAGGAGTAGGAACGCTCATGACGACGGTCCGGTGCGCTCATTAGCAGTGCCACATTGTAGTTGGAGTATGCACCCACTCCCACCTCGTTTCCTGTGATGACCGCGTGTGGTCGGTGAACGAGGTCCTTCACATCAGTGGCGAGTCGTCCGGTGGCTAAGTAGTCCGTATTGCTCTGAGAGTACTGGAACAGGCATGCGCTAGTGTCCAAAAACAGGGGTGGCTTGTTAAGCGCATACACGGGATCTCCATCGATGGCGTTGGCGGAACCATCTCCAGCAGCAGCAGCAGATGCTGCACTCGCATGTGCCTGAGCTGCAGCACTTTCCTTTTCCTTCTCCTTTTCTCTGTCCTTCTTGGACGACTCAACAACAATTTCAGGCTTTCCGCTAGTCGTGGTTACCGCCGGCGGTGGGATCACCTCCCCTTCTAGTACCATCTCTCCCTCAACCCGTGGATGCAGAGGCCGGAACAGGATGATCTCAACATCGGTAATCTGCCGGTTAAGCAGGATGCTCTCTCCTGGTCGAAGCACCTTCACATCCGGCGGCGGGAGATGCCGCCGCATGCTCGAGCTGTGGAGCCGGTGCTTCCTTCGGCTGCCCTTTCGCCGGCCCTTCTTGGAGCCCTTACGGCGACGAGCATGCGCGCTGCGCTTTCGTCGGCGTGAACCCTTCCGTTTTCTAGCACTGCCACTCCGGCTCCGGCTCCGACTTCGGCTTCGGCTCCGACTGCGTCCCATAGAGCCGGGGGCCACCGCCTTGCTGGAGTATACCACACAAAGTGGATCTCTAAAGCCCTACATGATGAGAAAAGGGAGAAAGAACATGAAAGTTGATGTGAGGTTGTTGGAAACTGGACGCAAAAAAAGCAATTCGTTCATGGCAGCTGACAAACAGCCACAGTCGATATATCCTCGTGGAATTTCATGTTCGTGATCGGTTACTGCGTCCGACAGAACCATTGTCACTCCCCGGTACGGAGCTTGGGCTTTTAATGGTGCACTACGGCTGGAACTGCTCCAAGGCTCCCGGAACAAAGCAGATAGAATCCATCATATACATACAGCTTCGCACCAACCCTAGCAGAAGCACATTTTATGCGCCGAACAGCTCCCGAACCTGAGGATTTTGCTGTATTTTCTTGAGTACCATAACCCAGAAGTCAATTGACTTGGTGTTGTCCGATTTTGAGCTCTGGTGTTTTCCATTGTGCTGCTTCTTGTCAGCGGAGTAGGTACTACGATACTCCTCAAGCAACTGAATCAAATCCTCTTCACGCCCCGCTGCAATCATAGCTGGGAACTCCTTGAAGAGCTGCATCCACGCTTTGTGGCGTTCGCCGAGACGAGTTGGGTATACAGCAAATGCGGTTTCTTTCAAGCGGCTGAGAGGCGAATCCTGTTCTGAGTGTGCGCGCATGATGGAAACAGGGACAACGCAAAACTCAATTCCAGGGATTGTGAAAGAGGCCGCCTTGGACGCAATGCCCTCATCCACCATGATTGAGGTTCCATGGTATAAATTCAGAAGCTCGAGCTTCTCGCAACGCTCGACAGCTGGTCCGAAAATTAATGCTTCTCGCTGATCAAACTGCTCTACATTGCCTGCAACAACTGTTGACCGAGTGATACTGATGGACATTTTTTCGTATTCGGGGCCCAATGCCCTCAGTACCTCCATGGCTGTGCTGATGGCGTTGAACTCGCTGGTTAAGCACGAGCTGGTGACGTTCCATGTCACAAAAATGTAATCGCCCGCCACAGTGTGAATCATGCCACGCCTCGAGTTGGCAATGGTTTCCACAGTGGTGATAACACGCCGCATGCGTGCTGCTCTCGTGCGTAGACCATCTTTGTTTTGTGGCCGTCCACGGGGCTCCATCGAAATACACATGAAAATTCCAAATGCAACCTGCAGCCCAACCTCGGAACGAAGCTCCTGGGACATTTGTTCATCATCAGCAGAGATGCCTCCAGCCTCATCGGCACGAAACTGTGAAGTTTCGCCAGTACCAGAAAGAACAAGTGCTTCAATATCTCCAAAGCATGTTTGAGCGATGTAAGGGCGTACGCGTAGGACAAATCCCTCAATTTTTTCCAGAAACGACCCGCGCAAAAAACTCTGAAGGTGTTCATCCTCCTTCAGAGACAGAATGTACTGTGCGTACTGAGAAATGAGCTTCGCCTTACTCTCAACTTGAATAAAGCTCTCAAGAACTTCTTTCTCCTTCTGTTGGAACGTTGATGGCTCAATGCACAGAGGCATGAGAATTATGTAAAGCAGAATCATGGCGCTGCAGAACGACGAAAGAACCACAACAGCCGTCAAGTCTCTCTTCCTGCTCTCCCAGTAAGAGACAATGTCGTCTCCAAGGGTATCTGTTGTCCGCGAAATGTGCTCCATGCTGTTGTAAAACAGCTCCGTATCGCTTATTCCGCTAATGTTAGCGAAGGACAATTCAGGCTCAGTCAAGAGAGTCGGCCCCTGTTTTGCAATATTCGTGATTTTCGCGTCGTCCATTGCACTTGAGAGTGCACCGCATTGTGGGTACGCCCACGTCGTGGGAGAAGTTCCAAGATATCGCTGGTACGTAGTAATATCCCAATTTTCCAAAATGGGCTCAGACAGCGCAGTAAAATGGAAGAACAGGAGAAGAACCTGCTCAATAAAGCACATGAAGCCAGTCTGTGCTGAGAGAGCAGAATCCGCAAGATCGAAGAACAATCCATGAATTGTTCGAAGAAGAAGCAAATTCGCCGAATTATAGGCTACCCACGAGCTAATTGAGTCTGTATCGGTAATGCCTTGGCGTCCTTCATCTACAAGTGCCTGCACCTGATCAATGACGCTCCTAATGGACTTTTCCTTGTGCAGAGTGTCAAGCGCTTCCGTCAGTTGCGTGCAGGCGTCTGCACAAGGAATGTTGGAACTCAGAAGAAGAGGTTCCTGAGCGGAAGCAACAACTGCAGTTCCAATTGTGCGACAAATTTTTGTTGTTTTCAACTTACTGGAAATGCTGTGGAGGTGGCCCGCAGAGATACCCAATGCAACACAGCAAATGGCAAGAGAGACGATCAAAATCATGAACTTTATAATAAAAGTTACTTGGCGATTTTTGAAGAGGGTGCATCGTCGTTCGCTTTTCTTCAGTGTAATTGTGTCCGACTCCCCCGGAGAGTTAGTGGTGGTGGTGTTGGTACTTGGTACCATGGTCGGAATCAGCAACCTAGCAGAGATGAACCAAAAGAAAGCGGGAACGCGAGAATTGGCAAGCTTGTATATTGAGCACAATAAAAGCTGAGTACTCACGTGAAATTCAAAAAGGTGCATTGGATGATAGCAGGCTACGATGCAGCAGATTCTAGGGCATGCAACCGCATACGGAGAAACCCAACATCGGACATCATTCTCAGTCGCTCAAACTCCCACAGCGACTTGACACTGTTGATTGTAAGCGAGGAAGAACTCGAAGCAGGGATTTGATGATTTTCCAGCATGTGAAGGACCTCAACTCTGCTATTTTCGGAGAAGGGGCTGGATCTGTTTGCTAAATCGAGAAGCAAACGAACATGCAAAAATTGTTGCTCCAATTCAGACCGCTTCTCATATTCTTCACGAAGAATATTTGTTTTGACTCCCATAGCTATGTTTGCAAAAAGAAGTTGTTCGTAATCCCTCACGTCATCAATTTTTGTAATATCCATTATCATAGGCGTGCATGCTACGCTAATTAATTTAAGAGAAAAGCATGGAAAAATGAGGATAATTTTTGCCACGCAGCAGAAGAGGAAATGCATTCTTTCCAACTGAAAGAATGTACATGAGTTGTTAGTCCAGCTACTGCTACAATTCTCCACTACTACTTTGGCCATCTTTCGATATGCATGACAGAAAAAAAAAATGCTAACTGTTCATCAGAAAGGCTTTGTGTGAAACAGCAAAGAACTCTTCCTAATTCACAATCTTGTTGCCGTCCTTGAAGGAGCCAAGGCGCTCGATCACCGCAGGAGTCTGGAAGACGTGGTCTGGAATCTCAGCGCCACGGTAAAGCGACTCCAGCAGAGCAGCAGCACCGCGGGGGGTGGACTCGCACTTCATCGTTTCCAGGAGGGACTTCGCGAGAAACTCCACTAGCTCAATGTGAGGAATGACGACCTTGGAGTAGTCATCGTCAGGATCCGCGAAAGCATCGAGCTTGTGACCATCCATGTCAACCTTCAGTTGGCCACCCTTCTCATCAAGAATAGGGTACGCCATGAGGCTGTAGCACTTCAGCAGGCGGTGAGCATCACCAAGGTGAGGAGGGAGAAAAACGCGGATGAACGTCTTGTTTTCCTTGGAAACCTCGCCCAAGTGGCGGAGAACATCGGCATCACGGGGGTCCATAGTAGACGCGTACTGCGTTCGCACGCGATCGTTCACTTCGGGCTTGCGGAGCATGCAGCTGTACACGGTGTCCAGTGCCGCGTTGTCCCATCCCTTTCCAAAAAAGGTGCGGGCACCGCACACAGCGGCCAACGAGGGGATGCAGAAGCGCTTCATTCTATCGAGAGTGGTAACCTTTTCAGAAAGAATAAAATGGATGAAATGACGAATAAATTGTGAAGATTCAGTCGATAAATTTAAAGTCCCCAAATGATCACAACTAATAGAGGATGATGCATAACTATTCACAGAGCGCAAAGAGAATTGTTCTCAAACCTTGTCAAATCAAACTCTAGCCAGCTGTGAGGCAATGAAGAGACGAAGCACACGCTGTCCAAAACCTCGAATCAGCCGAGAAATACTCTGAGACTTTTCCTGAAAATGGTATCGAATACGTACCAATGATATATCATTTTTTGTGGTGTGCAGCAAAACACAATCAAAATGAGCCGCAGAAATAGAGAGAGGAGTCAAAACAATCGGCTGATCTTTTGTTGCATCTGGAAGTTGCCTGAGAAAACGCGTTGGTTGCGCACCAATGGGACAGTGCAAAGCCTTCCAAGGCGCATTGAGCTACTAACTCTGCTGAGAAACGTCAAACTGACACAGACCTTCGTGGGGAATAGCAGACTTCATTGCATTTGTTGTGGTTTGCCGAAGATTGTCGCGCTTTGGCGCGCCTTCCTCACGAACCACTCGGGACGACAAGTTGACTTCTGTGTCAAGAAGAAAATCGAAGAGAGTTCCAGGCCACGATTTTGTTTGATGCAAGTCAACGTAATACTCCGGCGCAATTTTATGAAGCTCACCAATTCTGGTCCACGCAATATTGGGGAAGTCATGGTGCTCAACATGGTATCCAGCATTCCACATGAGCCAGTTCAAAATGCCATAATAGGAAAAGGTCTCCTGGTCTCCTTTGCCCTTGAAAACAAAATGCTCTGAAAGGAAGTGGCCTGCCAATGGATGCCATCCAGTTCCCAGAAGAGTGGAAGTAAGCCAGTACACCAGTGGCCACCATCCAAAAAGTGCCCACACCAAAATATTAAAAGTGAGTTGTACTGTATAGTTCAGAATGTGCAGTGGCTCAAACTTGACAGTACGTACAACAGTAGGACGGAACGCGTAAAAAATCACTTGAAATGTGAGAAAGAAAAACTTTCCTGCGAAATTCGATAACAGCTTCCCCTCCATCCTAGTGGGAAGATCAGCGTCAATTCCGTCCCACCCAAGATACCGATGGTGTTCAGCGTGGTATGTTTTGAACATCATCGCATAGGGAACAGGAACAATGGAATTGACAAACAATGCATACAGATCGTTGTGAAACGGCTTCTTAAAGCATAAGTCATGCGTAATTTCATGAATCGCCAAAAAGCAGCTGTGCGTGATTGTGCCGCCAACAAAATACGCCAGCAGCAAAAACGTCGGCCAGCCCATATCCTCCGCGCGATATCCTAGATACATTTGTAGCAGGATGAATGGAGTCAAGAGGCGTGGAAGCCAAGGATCATGACCATAGAGCTTTTTTATTTCCTCTCCATGGCTTTTAAGCATGGCTCTGTTACGGGTCTTGTGGCCATACTCGGTTTCAGTCCAGTAGTACTCCGTTCGCCCCTGATGAGTCAGAAGCTTATCAACAACTGTCATGATGGATGTAGCCAAAACTCTTTATGTGTAAGGATCTTCAGGTTGCAACGTATAGAAGGCGAAGAGCAGATAATCCTGATACCACGATCAAAAAAAAGAAGCTTTACAGGAACACCATTTCAACTTTTTTTTCTATCGAATACCCTGGAGAGAACTATTCCATTCCATCCAACACATTCGGGCTTCATGTTGAGCCAGAAGGAAAAACAAACGGCAACAAGGAGAGATTTCCCCAACAACCGCCACCGCGGGCCGTTTCATACGAACACCCCACCCCACCCCCACAATAGCAACAACCACGTCGCGCCACACCCGGCCGCGGAGGCATCGCGCCACAGGGGGGGGGGGATTCGCCCCGATTCACTGTGCAATCGACACATATTACAACGCCGCGCCAGCAGCCAAAACAAAGGGAAATACACCCGCGGGACGCAGGCAATCAACCCCGCGCAAACTGGGGAGGCGGGGGAGCTGGCGGGAATTTCCCCCCACACACACGCAACCGACACCCCCCCCCCACGCCGAAAACCAAACGCCGCCAACGACGAAGAGGGCCTGCCTGAGCAAAAAGTTTGCCAAACGCCAGCATTTCCGCGACGGACCCCCCGCCCCCGGCAGCATCCATTGCGAGCGACAAAAAGCGGCTTTGACAAGGGCCGCGGTGCCGCAAGAGGCAAACCCCACCCCCCCCCCAATTCCCCAAGCGAAAGCGGGCGGCCAAAGAACCCCGCACAAGATAACACCCGGCCGCATTTCAAAACGCCCGCGGCCCCCAATCCGGCCCGCGGGAATCGCCTCGGGCAAAAAGAAGGCGGCGCGCCACGGGGCCCGGCGGCAAAACCCCCGGCACACCCCCGACGCTGGCGCCGGGGCTTCCGGTTTTCGGCGCGGCGCAAGAACCCCCAACCCCACCCGCCCAACGCCCGGCGGCGCCGCCGCAAACCGCCCCTGGCCGCCACGCGAGCCACCCAGAATGTTTAGAAGAGGAAGATTGCAACAGTTCGGCCAACCGCGCTTCGCCCGCTGTTCTCCGCGCATCGCAATTCCACGCCGTCGCATTGGTTCCGTTGGATGCGGCCCACCCATCCCTTTTTGGAGTACGGGGAAGCGCCCATCATGAGCATTTTTCTGATTGCTGAAACATGAATGGGTTTTCGCATTTCTTTTGTCCATCTCTTGGTTTGCATCATGGGCGGCTGGATGTTAGAGGCCTGGCCAAGCGCAAGTCGAGGTTTTGGAATTGGGTTAGGAAAACACCTTGCCGGAGAACAGTCTTTTTATTCCACTCCCGTTGCGTCATCGATGTGCGTGCGGGGATCGAGTGTATTTTTCCCCAGGTATTAGCAGCCGTGTTTCATTTCCATTGCCCCAAAGCCCCCCCCCCCAAACCCCACGCAACGGTAATGCGGGTGACGCCCGGCCGCTATTTCGTTATTCGATTTGTCGCCCCCCCCCCCCGGGGGGCGGAAGCGGCGCCGGGCCCCGTTACGCTGCGGAGCCAAGCCGTTGGGCGGCGCGGCCAACGCCCCAAGAGCGCGGCCGCGAATAACGCGATGGGGCGGGCAGCGGGGCCCTCCGCTTTCCGCGAAAACCACCGCGCCGCCGCCTCAACAAACGGCCCCCGGAGCGGAACCAAATTCGGAACGGGCCGTCAAAAACAGCCCGGGGGCGCCCAGGCCGATATTCCGGACGCGCCGGGTGCCGCGCGGCGGGGTTTTTGGGTTTTGGGAAATGTGGGGGGGATGGCGCGTTTTGTTCCGCGCCATTGGTTGTCCCCTTTCCAGCGCCACCGGCCGGCGCGCCGCTTCAAATTTCCAATCTCCCCCGCGGTTTTAATTAAATGGAAGCGGGGCCCTGCCAAATCCACAACCCCCCCCCCCGCGGGTTAGCTTCCCCGCGGGCCGGAGATGCGACGCCCGTGATGTGCTTAATCGGGATGGGTGATGGGGTTTCACCTCGTTACGTGGGTAGGCTTTCCGGAAAAGTTGGTGGGCGTGCGCCTTGTGTAACTTGTGTGCTTTGCGTGTTTGTGTCGTCTGTGCCTTTCGCCCCCCGCAAACATCCGCCGCCACACGCGGCCCGGCGCCTTTAGGTTTCATAACAAGTTTTTTGAGGCCCACCGCCCGCCCCTTTTTGCGTCCAAATCAAGCCTTTCCCAGCGAGTATTCGCGGAGCTCCATAACTGTTTTCTTCTTGTTCAAAAAAAATCTTCTTCTTTTCATACCAAACCGTCTCTCTTCCTCTATTTCACTTGTGGGTTGTTTGCAATTTGGGCATCGGGTCCTTTTTCCCCACGGTAAAACATCCCATTTTCCCCTAACAAACGCTCTCTTTCTTTGAACTTGAGCTCCGCGCCGAGCCATTTAATGGGATCATGCTGCGCGCCCACAACCCCTGCGGGGGGTGGGAATTCCGCAGGGGCGAAAACGAAACGGTGGTTAAGCAATGTGTACTGCGTTTGGCCGCCGGCGCCCGCGCTCAGCAGTCGGGCTTGGTTATCGCATTCGTCATTCCTGTGCTCTCGCATAGTATCGAGGCACCCCGCCCCGCCGTTTTTTTTTTGGGGGGGGGGGGTCGGGGTTGGCTGCGGGAATGCCGCGCTGGCCCTTTTCCGGCGGTATTTCTTGGGGCCCCGGTTGCGTTTGCCCCCCTTTCCATTTGCCGCCGGGGCCGTAATTCCCCCCACCCCGGCGGCGATTTGCCGATAGCTTTGTTTTCTTTACTTTTTGCGATAGCCCGTCCTCTGGCGCTGGCCTTCCTCCTCCTGGTTTTCGCTCCCCGCCGCGGTGTGGGGGGGGGGGGGTCCTATTTGGCGAAGGATGGGGGGTTGGAAGGGGGAAAAGTGCAAAATGCCAAAGCCATTTCATGCCGACCCGCGTTGCGCCATCAGCACGGTCTCTTGAAGTGTTTTTTTTTTTTGCCGCTGTACTTCATCGCGTCTTGAGGCAGTAAACCACATCTGCGTCGCGCATCGTGAAGGGTGGCGGCGGGTTGGTGATCATGTAGCGCTCCATCGTTGCCCCCATTCCATCGGACGGCGCATAGCGGCGGTGAACGCCCAAGGGGAGAAGCCGCCGCGCCACGCAAAACTCCACAACATGGCGGTAGTTGCGCCACTCCTTCCCAACCGCCAAAGCCATCACCGGCAACCCGTCGTTCCAGCCGGAGAGAAGTTGTTCCAGCACCTCGGGTAGCTCAGGTGTGAAGAAGGCCTCCTGCAGACAGGTATCGAGCATCCGCCGACACACCACATGACCCGACATGTAGGCGGGTTCCATCACCCAATCGCCATCTTGGTGGCTGTGGTGACTGTGATGTGGGATGCCCGCTCCAAAGAAGGGCACCGAGGTCGGCTGATCCACTTGGACGACGATGGGTATCGCTGGGGCATCGCGGGCCTTTCCAGCCTGGGCGAGGTCGCGAATGTTGCGCGTCACGAGCACCGAGAGGGCGTCGCCATGGGTATCGCAGTGGTCACCAGCGCTGAAGACCACCACCGAGGCTGCGGTGTGCAGGTTGAGCCTTCGCAGATCCGACAGAAAGAGGCCGCAGCCCTGCACCACGGTGAGGCTACCCATCACCATCTCCTCCTCCCACATCATGCTGAGGAACTCGTAGTTGGGCTCCTGGGCGAGCAGCACAATGTGATTGCAAACGCTGTGCTGACGCACGGGCCGCATCGCATCGAAGAAGTCTGCCGCCTTGGCGGTCATGGCCTCCGTCCCTGCCTCCATCGTCCAGTGTTGCCGCTCATGGGCAGAGGAGAGATCCACGAAGACTACATGCCCTGACAAGTGGTGCGCATTGGGCTCCACATGAACGCTTCGGGTGCACCGCGACGAACACGCATGCTCGTGTGGCGGTGCTGGTGCGGCCGCCATCATGGAAGCGTCGCGGGAGTCAGTGGAGGCCGCCACAGGCTCCGAGGTAGCCACCGCTCCCGTCGGGGAGCCCACGACCACATCGGAGGCGTTGCCAATGGGTATTGGACCAGAAAAGGCGATGGAGTTGTTGGCGCTGGCAGGGGAGAAGATGGTATTGGGCGAAACCGCGGCGGGAGTGCCAGCCACAGCACCGCGGTTGCTGCGATTCTCCAACAACTCACGCAGCGCACTTTGGCAGGACGCGGATTCGAAGGTGATGCGCGCACTCTCATCCTCACTTTCAGCTACTGGTAACAATTGAAGAACGTTTCGTACCGTGTCGGCGGAATCGGCGATGGCGATGATCTTCTGAACCCCAGAGAGGTCCCCACGTGGGGCGAGGAAGACCCCTGCATGATGCCGCCTACCTCGACGCGTCGTCATCTCATTGTTGTTGTTGTTGGTTTGTGTGGTATCCTCGGCGGGTTGCTGAACCACCCCGAGCAGGGTTACCCCGCAGCGGTAGAACTCCTCGGCGAGGCTGCGGAAGCTCCGCCCGCGCTGTGCCACGGGGAGGTACTCCACCACGACGCGCTGCGCCAAGGAGGCCTCGTAAATGTCCGTCCAGCTGGGCTCGCCAACGGGCACACTCGCCCCGCCCTCCCCACCACCACCCCGCCCGCTGATGGAGTAGAAGGCCTCGTAGCTCCGCAGCCCGCCCTGCTTCAGGCCAATGTGGCGCACCGCCCGCGCCACGGCCTCCGCGCCCTTCCGAGGATCCTCAAAGTCGTTCCCCGTCCACAGGTGCGCGGCGGTGTTGGCGGCCTCGAAGGAGCGCACGAGGTTGGCCATGAGCGGCACCACCCCGGGCAGAACCGAGGCCAGTCCAACGAGGGTGTTGGCGTAGCGCTCGAACTCGAAGATGTGCGCGTGTGCGGGAATGGCGGAGCGGGTGTAGCGGGAGCGGTGCATCAGGGCGTAGAGCGGCACCCGGGGAACATGGCGGGCCACCTCAATCGCCTGACGGGCAACATCGTAGTCGCTGTGGTGCAGCGATTGCGAGCCGCCCCCACAGAGGAAGACGGCGCTGGCGCCGCGGGCGTCGCAGCGAACGAGGTCCTTCACGCAGCCCGCATCCCCAACCAAGACGGTAACGGAGCGGCGGTACATCGGCACGTTGAGGAGCAGCAAGATGTCGGGAGAGGGCTGCTCCGCCAAGAGGAGGACCACTTGTGTGCGGAGGTAGAAGCGCTTGCCGGCGAAGAGGTTGCTGAGGTGGATGCTGAGCTCCTGGCTGCTGAAGTTGCCGCTGAGGATGACGTGATTGCACCGCTTCAACCAGGAGCCGTAGCTGGCGTAGCGCAGGTGTTGCACGCCGAGGGTCGCAATGTACTCGAGCATGGGAATGAAGTAGTTGATGCCAATAAAAATGAAGACGATGAGCACCATGCGTCCAGCCGTCGTGAGCATCCGAACATCGCCAAAACCAATGGTGGAGAAGGTCTCGAGCATGATATACACCATGTTGAAGTAGCCCACCGCATCCCCACTGAGGCTCTCAATCATTTGTAGCACACCAACACAGATGCCAATGACGGCGAGGCACTGCAGGATGGAGCGCAGCATCTCGAGACGGTTCTCCGTGAAGAAGATGGTGATTTGTGGGTAGTCGAGGAGGGTGATGATGCACTCATGCAGCCACCACACTCGGAGGAACATTGGCGCGTACACACGTGTCCAGCGGGATGACTGCGTGATGATGGCCGCACATGCGATGGCGAGCATCCAGAAGCTGGAGAGGTAGGTCATGATGGATTTGGGCTGGAAGAGGTAGCGCAACTTCTTCGTTTCCACCGACAGGAGCCCAATCCAGCTGAGGGCGAAGAAGAAGGAGAGCACCGCCTCGATGCAGAAGCACTCGATGCCCCAGTCAAAGTTGGCCCAGCTCGTCAGCGTGACGCGGTACTGCACAACGAGATAAATGATGAAGGCCAGCGACTCCAGCACCGTATTCAAGAGGAGGAGGGTGATGGAGATGTAGCTGTACTGCCGCTCCATCACATCGAGGAGCTTGCGAATAGATCGGATCTTGTAAACCCCACTGTTATCGTATTGGTGGGCCCACTGCTGACGTGCGCCTTGGGTGATGAAGGGAACTTCACGCATGTTGTCAAAGTTGTTGCGGATGTTCTTGCCCATCCCGCGCAGGTTGGTGGCGAGGCCATCAATGTTGTCCTGGACGGCGTGGCCGATGCTCGCAACGTGGGTGATGATGCCCCCGCCGCTACTTGACGCGTGCGTCGTTGACATCCTTTCACACACACGCGCACACACAACTAAGTAGAAAGATAGTATAAGTGAAGAAGTACTTTGATGGGGTTCCGTACTTGTAACACACAAGGACAACATGCCAAATGATGAAGAGAGAAGAGCCATGAATGAAACAAACGCCTACATGCGTCAAGGTGGTGCGTGTGTCATGGCGAAACAAAAAATGATGAAGATTGGGTGTGGTGCATCACTGCCCTGGAGTGAGGTAGAAGACTGAGTCGCTCTCCTGAAAGACGGGTAGTCCGCGCGGTGGGTTGGTGATGACGAAGCGTTGGCCGTTGATGGCCGGATTGCGTGGGTCAAAGATGCGCCGGTGAAGGGCGATGGGGAGGAAGCCGCTCTTGATGAAGTGGGTGACCACATCATGATACGTGTCCAGCTCCGCCTCACAGGCGAGGAGGGGCATGTGGGCAACGGACGGGGTGTCGGGGTTGTGGCCGCTGATGAGTACATCCATCACATCAATGGATTCGGGCATGAAGTAGGTCCTCTGCAGCGCCGGCAGCAGCATCAGCCGGCTAATGGCGTTGCCAATGAGGAAGTTTGGCTCAAAGACGAAGTCAATCTCGGCCTTGCTCCGAAGACGTACATCCTCCGCATATGGCGGGAAGAGCTGCAGGTTTCCGAGGCCCTCCATCTCCACCACAACGGGGAAGGTTGGGGTGCCGTGCAGAATCTCTCCAATCGAGAGAACAACCAACATGGAAACAGCGCTCGCCGAGGAGCAGCTGCTGATATCGCCGGCGAAGAAGATGCAACACCCGGCGCACTGCTGCAGATTGCAGCGGAGGAGGTCGGCGCGGTTCAGCCCGCATCCAAAGACGTAAGACACCGGTGGTGAGGATGAATCCACCAAACGTGAACGGTACCCGCCATCATTATCCCAGTAGAGGTCAAAGTATGGCGCGAAGCTCACATCACTCGTGAGGAGGACGATGCGATTGCGTGGGTAGTTCTGGCGAATCGGGGCCATGACGTTGGCCAAGTCGTGGGCGACGGTGGTCAAGGTGGCCTCCTGCGCATAGCGCGAGGAGCGGTCCGTTGACTTCACCGAAGACAAGTCAATGATGATGAAGTGATTGACGCAGTCAAAGGCGTCCTCAACCTGCACCAGGTTGGAGGGTGGGGCGGGGGGCTCCTCCCCAATGTCATCCTCGTCCCCTTCACAGGAGGAACAGCAGCTGTCTCCGTCAAAGTAAGGGTGCGTGGCGTCAAGGGAGGGGGCACCAAAGGTTGGGGAGCCAAAGGGGGCGTTGTTGGTGCGTCTGCCCGCCAACGTGCCTGACACGGCACCACCACCACCACCACCACGTCCATCATCATGGTTGGTCATCCTCCGCTCCCACGCATTCTTCATGAAGTCATCCGGGTCTGGTGCGACGAGCATCTCCTCCCCAAAAGTCTCTTCGTAGCGCTTGGCGATGGTTTCCGTGGCCACCTCCACCATCTCCACCGTCTTGGCAATGAGAAGAAGCTTCTGTGCGTTGGGGATTAACTCACCGGGGTTCAGGTGCACCACATTCCGTACATCGAGGATGCCAATCAGAGTTACGTCATGATCGTAAAAGGCCTTGGCGAGGAGGCGGAACTCACGGCCGCGGAGGGCGTCTGGGACGGTGATACCGAACAAATCATTGCGGATGCTGTACTCGTACTGATCAACCCAGTGCCGGTTGAGGGTCAGGTCAACGGGCATGCGCTCGTAGGTGCGGAGGAGGTTGATGATGAGGGGCACCATGCCAGGACGTACCATGGAGAGGCCAATGAGGCGGTGCACCGTGCGCTCCAGCTCGAGGGCGCTGGAGGCGAAGGGGGCGATTTGCTTCACGGTGCGTCCACGTCGCAGCATAATGTGTTGTGGGAGATCAGGATCAAAGAGGGAGATGGCCATGGCTTGGCCAATGATGGCGAAGTCGTGGTAGTAGGCGGAGCTGCGTGAGTTGCCAAAGAGGAAGATGGCATCGGCGCGGTGGGCGTCAGCGCGGTGGAGGTCCACCTCATTGCCAGGATCTCCAATCATGAGCTGCACTCGTTCCTTGAACCATGGCAGATTGCGGGTGAGCTGCACCTCCTCGGTGGGCTCCTCGGTGGTCAGCAAGACAATCTTCGTGTTGAGGTACTTGCGCCATCCCGAATAGAAGTTGAAGAGAAGTACATCGACGGCAGCATCGTCAAAGGAGCCGGCGATGATGACGTGGGTGCCATGTTTGCTGCTGCTTCCGCGAAAGGTGTTGTAGTAGCGTTTACGCTCACCAATGAGTGCCAGACGCTGAGAAAGGGGGAGGAAGAAGGCCATGCCCACGACAATGAAGACGGTCATGAACATGCGTGCCGGGGTGGTGTGCGCCACCACATCACCAAAACCAATCGTGGCGAAGGTTACGACCATCATGTAGGCGGAGTTGTAGAGATCCACGTAGGTACCCACGCAGCTCTCCACGATTTGCTGTGTGCCGATGCAGGTACATAAGACGGCGAAGAGTTTCACGGAGAAGCGAGACATTTCACGGTTGATCTCCACCATCAGGTATGATATTTGTGGGTAGTCGAGGAGCACCCAAATACAATCATTGATCCACCACACGCGGAGGTACATGGGCACCCATCCATGTCGCCATGACTTGCCATGCAGCGCACCAGCCCCAATGATGATCATCGGCACACTGGTGAGGGCATTCACAACGGAGAGCCATGAAATGAGGTACGACTTCTTATCCTCCTCGAGGAAGAAGAGGGCCACCCACTCCAGGAAGAAGATGATATTCAGCACCACCTCCGCCACGAAGACGGGCAGCGCCCAGTCAAAGTGCTCGATGTTCTGTGCTCGAGATACCTCCGAGGTCCATACGTAGAGGGCCACTGACATCGTCTCCATCAACGTGTGAAAGAGAATGCCGGCGATGGAGATGATGCTGTGGCGCTGATCCATGAATTCCACCAACTTACGTAGCGAGCGAATGTTCTTGTTGTTGGTGTAGTGCTTATCCGCGTAGAGCACGGAGCTCCGTACATCACTACGGAACATCTTGAAAATGAGGATGACGGTATAGATGCGTGTGCTGGCTGACCAAGAAGAAGTACGCGCTGCGTTGTGTGTGTAAGTGAAGAAGGGGAAGGAGGACCTGTGACGAGCTCACCAAAGATGGGTGAAGGAGCGTATTTCGTTGTGGATGGATGAAAGATATGGAGGGGAAGTACAACCTCGAGTATGACGGCCTGGCACGCCTGCTGCCAACAACAACACTAAGCTTAAAGAATATAGAAGAAAACACAACGGAACCAACAACAACACCAACAACAACAGCTGGCTGCAGTACGACGAGAGGATGTACGTGCGCCTCCAGTCTGTGCTACCCTAGAGAACTGGTGGCCGTGATATGTGGTTAAGTGGTGATAATGAGCGGAGTGCCTCCGTCAATCCACCGCTCCCACCTTCACTGATGCCTGCAAACAAACAACAACAACAACAAAAAAATGAGGTATGAAAGAGATGGATGTATATACAGAAGCACGCAGCGTGTGTGATATACATGCATGATTCATGATTCATGATGATGATGGTGAACCAACTTAGGCAGGTTGAGCAATCGCCGCCACATCCTCCGCCTCCACAACTGGGTTCTCCACGAGACGCTTCGATACCACGTCATAGCTCATGTGGAGGGTGTAGTTCCCCAACACACGCACCACATCCCCTTCCGCCACACGTGCGGGTGTGTTGTGTGCCACACACAGACGCACAAGAACCACATTGCGGAAGAGGCGCATCTGCCCGGGTCTGCCTTCACGATAGCCGTGCGTTTCAAGACTAAACTGAAGATAGCGAGGAACCACATCATGTGGCACATCATCACAGCAAAATGATGATGTTGTTGTTGTTGTTTGTGGCGATGATGTTGTGGGTGAGAGGCCTGCTGCCTGTAGATGGCCGTGGAGGTGGCCAACGGCGATGGGCCCACGTACCACGCCGATGCCAATCCACGTCGAGGTGCCCGTTCCCACCGAACATGTGGAGCTGCGCCACTTATCCATCTGTTCCTCCTCGACCACCATCGCACGGCTGCGCACCGCCGCGACAGGAAAGTGTTGGCCATCATCCTCTGCCACGACTTTGCCCCTCCGCGGCCGCTCCTTCAGCGCCACGATGCGTGCCTGAAGCTCCTCCAGCCGGTGTTGTTGGTGCCGCCTCTCCACCTCTGTGTGTTGTGCCATCTCCTCCTCTGGTGACGCCACGCGGACGGAGTGGCGTTGAAGACGATGATGGCGAAGGTTGGCGGCACAGATGAAACGTTTGCCACACTCAGGGCAAGCCAAACGTGTACGTGATGATGATGTTGATGATGTAGGTACACCTGTTGCGGTTGTGATAGGTGCAGCTGTGGTGGTGGAGCACCTTCGTTGTGGTGTGCGCGTGCGACTCACACACAAACGTCCGTCTGGCAAACACAACGCAGCACATGCACGAGTGAGTTGAGGTCTGCGGCACAGCCCGCCGAGGACCCATCGCCCACAAATCATCACGAGAATCCGCAAATTTATCAATTTCGTACCTAAAAAAAAGATTCATATCAATGAATGAAGAAGACGAAGATGTGCGTGAGAGCGTACATCCACAGAAGCATGATGATGTCAATGCATACGTGATTGTGGCTGTGAAAAAAACAACTTGTTGGGCTGCGATTCCATCACGAGAAGAGTCTGGAGGAGGAGGAGGAGGAGTGGCGTGCGGACTACGCGGCACACGCCCACTCCACGGACGATATAGGCTGAGCAAAAACATGAGTGGTTACCCTTGCATCAACAGACGTTGCACGCACCCTGACGCCTCCTCACTCGTCATCCATCGTGGCGAAAGCTCGCACCACAGGTTGCGGATGACGAATCCCTCCCCCAATCTTCTGAGGTGCCATTACCACCATCAACAGCTGTTCGGGAGTGTCGTCTCGATTTGCTTCTCATTTTTTTTTTGTAGATCCGGAAAAATCTGTTTTTGCTTCGTCCGTCATTTTTCCAAGCAAGAAAAAAGGAAACGTTGATAAAAACAAAACAGCAACGACCACACACACGCACATCCGCTGAGGTCCGTCTTGATTGAAACCAACTCATCTCACGTTATATATACACTTAGTTCCATGGCTTGAGGAGTAGGTGTATGTACGTACAGAGGTAGTGTGTAGCAGCGCACGCGTACGCTAACACGAGCTACACACATACACACGTACATAACAGTTGTATGCATGCCAATGAGAGAGGGGCCCCACACACACACACATACATACATACATACATACATGCACGCACATCCATCAACATACATCTTACGACGTACGCCGCATACCACGACGACCCCGCATTTCGTAATGGCACAACGAAGAGGAAGAGAACAACATTGGGGGGCACCACCCGCAGCCAAAAACAACGTTCCTAGAAAACAAAAAAAAAACAACCATCGCACTTGTAAGACACTCAGGCGAGGCACTTCGCCATGACTTCACTTCTCTTGGCACCAACACCTACATGCAGCATACGTACAGGATGCGTGCATGCGTGCATCAAACAAAACACTGGATAATGATGATGATGGTGACGACGGTATATATATATATCAGATGATGTAGCTTGGCGAACCTGGGCCGTTGGGGGAGGTTGGGTTGGCGCTGTTTTGTTTGCGGCGTGCGGCGTTGAGGTTGATGGCGCTGATCACGCCCTTGACGATGACCAACGCCACCACGACGCGCACGGCCCACTTCAAAGGACAGGTTGACATGATGTGGGATGGAGGATGAGGAATACGAAGCTTGAGTGAGTGAGTGAGTGAGTGAGAAGGTTGGAGATGTTTATCGTCTATGCGAGATGAAGGAGAGAGGTGAGGTGATTGAGTGCGATGACGATGGATGTAGAACATCCGCACAATATAGTCGTACACAGATCTATTTTTTTTCTGTTTTTGTTTCATCATCTAGTCGGGTGGATGACCATCCCAAACGTGCATCTCACATTGGGTGAAGGGGCCCAATGGCATCTAACGTGGTTCGTCTTCTTCGTAGCCACCACCACCACCTCATCATCATCATTGCTCGTACACAACAAGGTATCGCCGATGTTGGTGTCATGACGTTGATCTACTTGCCGCCACTCAGGAACCGATCGCGGCGCCACATCGCCCGCATTTCCTCCCCACGCCGCACCGGATCTGCTCGTCGTGCCAACGTACTTCCATCGGCGTGGAGATGGCCGACGGCCAAGGAGGAGAGCGGCTGGCCACGATGACGTGGTGTGGCGGAGGTGGCGTACAACCGCCCACTGGCACCGGAGAGCGGCGTTGGATCATGTGGGGCCGGCCGGAATCGGTATCGAGCATCGCCCGTGTGATCGTAAATGAGGTTGGCGGTACGACGGGCGGTGGAGGCGGAGGGGCCATCATGATGGAGTGGCATGCTGAGAACATGGCGAGCAGGTCCGCCACTCATCCCGTACACCTCCTCCCCCTTCTCCGCGTAGACGTCGCGGTGCTGATTGCTGATGTTGCGCAGCGCAACACGGGAGCTGGGCGGCTGCCACCCCTCTGCGGATGTAGGATCGATCATCATGTGAGGATGACGTTCATAAAAACCATTCAGCGCACGTTCGTACTTCTTCACGTAGCGCTCCAGACGTGTGGTGGGGTTGAGGAGGACGGCAGAGGAGCTCCGCGCGGGGCCGCCACGATGGCGATCGGCCGCTTCCATCGCACGTCGGCGGTGGGCGGGCGGCTCGTCAATGGCGGTGTTGGCGTTCCACGCCGCCCGTGCGCCACCGCGGGAGATGGCGGTTGTTGGTCGAGGTTTGTGTTGTTGTTGGTGCTGCACCATTATTCCATGACCACCGCGGCTGGTGTGTCCTGCTGTGGCTGGTGTGGCGGTGGCGGTAGTGGGTGTGGTGGTGTGCAGCATTCGCATTGCATCCTGCATTACCGCGGGGTGCGGGGGCATAGAGGAGGGGTGCGATGGATCCTCTACGCGATGATGATGATGAGGCTGGACGTACTCCTCCACCTCCTCTTCTTCATCGACGGGGCTGCGTGGCTCATCGCGCTCGGAACCAACATAGCGAAACACGTTCGCAACGTCATCGGGAGTTGGGTCTGGATACCCACTCTCTGCCAGTGCCTGAACCACTTGATACACTTCCTCTTCGGTGTGGCCTTGGAGTTCTGGCGCTTGAAGAAGATGCGTCGGTACGCGACGATCCATCAACACAGCAAATCTAAATGAGAGCTGCTACACACATTGAAACAACAAGAAGAGAAGAACAACAACATATTGTGCGTGACATTGGCATGCATCCAAACAACACGAAGAAGGAGGAGTGGCTGACTTCCTCCTCCCTCTTTCCTCAAGCAACTACGTACGCACACACACACCCACCCACGACGCAACCAACATGTGGTGGAGATGACGACGACATGAGTGTGTGTATGTGTACGTACTTGTGCGTGGCATGTGCAGCGTACTTGCAAGATTCTTAAGGTGGCATTCATTAGTTTGATCCGTTGTGGAGGAGCGACGACGAGGGGTGAGGGCCCCTCGCCGTCGTAGGCCGTCATCCCTCATCACGCAGGGTTGGCGCCATCGACCTTAGGTTGGGGGCTGATGATGATGCGTGCCCCCCTCTCTACGATCTCCCCCTTTCATCATTGTTGCTCAGAATCATTCCTGTTGTATTTATGTTTTTTCACTCAGGAATTTGTTTTTGAATTTTTTTTTTCTTGTTTTTGTTTTTGTTTTTGTATGTTTTTTTTCTTCTCACCTGCACAGGCATCTCCACCCAACTTCCGCGGCATTGCGCGTGCATCGTTGATCGAGGTGGAACATGAGTAGGGAAGAAGGCGGCGGTGGCGTGTACGCGTACGCATGATGAGCATCAAGAACAAGAACGTACCAGACACAGACCATCTTCTTCTAGCCAACCAATACAACTCTCCCTCACGAGACCACATCATGCGCGCAACCGTGATAATAATACAGCAACAACAACAACAACACGTTGTTTGTTCTGCAGGTAAGTGCTCAGTCGGTGTCTGGCTTTGTTGGCCATGCACGTACCTCCACACATGTATCCATCCTCGTGCGGATCACGCAGCCGTCGTACGGTTGTTTGCGTGTGAAGAGAAATGCACTGTGTCAGTGTTTGAGAGGGGAGCTCTGCAGAGAGAGGGGGGATGTGCGTACGTGTGTGTATGTGTGCGCGACGTAGGTGGTACAACACACACGGTGGATGGAGGACGGCCTCTCCTGCATCTATAAACACACAAACGCACGTACACCCAACGACGTAGTCGTAACAAGAAAAAAATGAAAAAAGACTTCAAAAATGGGCTCATCGAAACCGAGCGATGCTGCCACCTTCCACTGCTCGAGAGGAGCTCCGCCACCGCGGTGAGCGTCGGATGGAGCGCCATCCGCACACACTCACGCGTCCATCCATGATGATGGTCGTGTGGGGCATGGCTCGAGGCTTCCTCTCTGACGGTGGCTGGCGGTCAACGCCACTGCCACACACCTCCAGCAGATTCAGCTGATCTACGCAACACGAGAGGGTTGTGCGTGTGTGGGAGGTTCCGCCATCGTTGGCATCTTGCCAACGTCTTCACACCGCAACACATGCATCATAATCCATAGATGGCGCGCCTACTTCGCATGGGCGTCATTCGTTAAGACTGAGTAGGTCCATACAGTGAGCATGATGACGGATGATGCATGTGCTCCTCGTGTGTTGATGTGTGCCTCGGTGGTCTTCCCTCCTGCTTTGCCGGCGCGGCGGCACCAACCAACCATCCATTCTTATTCGCCGAGGTAGGCGGCGAAGTCCACGGGGAGCTCCTCAATCGCGGTGTGGTAGTGCGCCTCAATCTCGTGGAGCAGGTCGAGGTCCTTCTCCGTTACGAAGTTGATGGCAACGCCCTTGCGACCATATCGGCCGCCGCGACCAATGCGGTGGAGGTAGTTCTCCTTGTTGCTCGGGAGATCAAAGTTGATGACGATGTTAACGTGATGTACATCGATGCCGCGGGCCACGAGATCCGTCGTGACGAGGACGCGGCTGCTGCCGGAGCGGAAGGTATTCATGATGCGCTCGCGGTCGCTCTTGAGCATATCGGCGTGCATGCTGCTCACGGTGTGGTTGCTCTTGTTGAGCTGCTCAGCGATCCAATCCACCTTGCGGCGGGTGTTGGCGAAGATGACGGATTGGGCGATGGAGACCGTCTCGTAGAGGTCCATGAGGGTATCGAGCTTGTGCTCCTCGGAGAGGGCGATGTAGAACTGCTTGATACCTTCGAGGGTGAGGGATTCACGCTTCACGAGAATGCGCACGGGCTCGCGCATAAACTTCTTGGTGAGCTCGAGCACATCCTCGGGCATCGTGGCGGAGAAGAGGGCGACCTGGATGTCCTTGGGCAGGAAGCGGAAGATCTCGTAAATCTGCTCAGCAAAACCCTGAGAGAGCATCTCATCCGCCTCATCAAGGACGAGGACGCGGAGGGCGTCGGTGCGGAGGGCGCCGCGCTTCGTAACGTCGGCCACACGTCCGGGGGTGCCAACGGCCACAATGAGGCCGGCCTGGAGCTTGCGGATATCATCCTGCACGCGTGTTCCGCCAACGAAGGTCTCGCAGAACTTCTTGCCCTCGGAGAGGAACTCACCAATGCGGCTGATGACCTCGGCGGTCTGGAGAGCGAGCTCTCGAGTGGGGCTGAGGACGAGGCCCTGGATCATGCCGTGACGGAAGTCGAGGCGCTGGAGGAGGCCAATGCTGAAGGCGCCGGTCTTGCCGGTGCCGGACTGGGCCTGCGCAATGATGTCACCGCCGCGGGTGAAGGGGGCGATGGCGCGCTGCTGGATGCTGGAGGGGCGCTCAAAACCGTAGCTGTAGATGCCACGGAGGAGGTGCTGGTGGAGGGGCATATCATCGAAGCTGGGGATGGGGCGGACGCCGGGCTGATCATCCACGAAGGAGTCCTGGTCCTGCGGGGCAATCTTCTCCTGCTGAGACATGATTATATAAAACAAAGAGAGCGGTTTAGAAGGCTGAAGTTCTACACAAGTGTGTGAGTGAGTGTGTATGTATGTATGTGTATGTGTATGAGCATACAGGTACGTAGGAAAGTGAAGAGTACCAAGAGGAAGAAGAGAAAGGAGTGGGGACACCGTAAACATACATGGATACATACATACATACAGTAGCAGAGTGTTGTTGTTGTTGTTGTTGTGTGTAGTGGGTAGAGCACACTAGGAGGGCACTGCATCGCTCACCTCCACCTCCTCTTCATCATCCAACACGGGGAGGTCCATAAGCGCGTGGAGGTACTCCATGCAGCGACGCTTCATCTCGGCCATGTGGCCCACTTCATAATCGCCCTCAAAATCCTCCATGCGCGCCACAAATTTATCAAGCGCGTGCCCATCGTGCATCATCTTGTGTGTACGTGAGGTGGCGGCAGAGGATGTTGCCGCCACCTCCTCTCCATCTTCGCCGTCGCGCAAGGTGGCCAGTTCCGCCAGACATCGCGTGCCGTGGACGGGCATCACGGCGACGGCGCACGATGTACGTAGCCCAACCGTTGGCAGCACCGCTCTACGGCTCATAAGCATGGAAGAGGGATCCGGGCATACACTTCTTAATCTGGATGCATCATTCATCTCAACGTACTCCGCCACAACGTTGTAGTCTCCGAGCTGGAGCGGATGCTCACCATCACCATCACTTCCCTTGAGGTGGGCGAAGGAGGAGATGATGTTGCCCATACCGATATTTCCCACCCCAGACACGATGGAGCGCGACTTGAAGTGATTGTGGCTGCCAATCATCATCTTCCGAGGCTGCTGTACCACCTCCACTCCAGATGAAGATGGGTGAGAGGAGGATGAGGGGCTGTGGTGTATCTCCGCGTACTCCTCAACGAGACAGAAGTCGCCAAAGACGATGGGCCCGCCGCGAGCGATGATGCGCGCATGGCTCAGGACAACACAACCGCGGCCAAACTCCACATCTCCTTCAACGAAGGCGGATGGACTACAGTAGTTTGCGTCATGCATCCATGCAGAAAAAAAAACGTGTACGGTGAATGATGATGATGATGATGATGGTACCAACTCTACTACTACTGCTGGCACGTGTGCGTTGGTGTGCCTAGAAGAAGCGAAGAAGACGAAGTAGGATGAATGAGATGATACATGTGGCCAACACACGAGTCGAGGTGATATACATCCATCCATGTGTGCGACGGCAGAGGACTTGCAACGTGGTTGGAGTGAGGGGCGTGGCATCATCTTCATCCTTCACGGACGAAGATGATGCCACGCCGCATATCCACGCATCTACCGCCATGTTCATGGAAGGGGGAAAGAAGGAGGAGGGAGAGACGCGCGTGACAAGTGAAGACGAATACGTTGAGGTGAAGAAGAACAAGACCACACATCATCATCACCAACAGAAAAGATAGCTGCCACGACCAAGACGTAGGGTTGTGTAAAAAGGGGGGGGGGAGTTAGCGGGGGATGGATGGATGAGCCATCATCTCATCGCTCGATGTGGAGCAGGCCGCGAGCTCACCGAAGCGCTGAATCCATTCTGTGCGGAGGAGCTCCATCGCGGTGTACCGCCGTGATGGGTCCCAGTGAAGACAGCAGCGGAGGAAGTGCTGAAAGGCCTCCATCTCCTCCACATTGCCATCAAACTTGGCGAGCAACGCCGCGCGCAGTTGGTTCCATGCGGGTGTTGTTGGGGCCTGCACATCATCATCATCATCATCAACACCATGATGATGCTCATCATGGCACAGATGTACGTGTTGCTGATGTGTGAAGAAGGATGGATCATCCTCATCCATGATCTCGTCGGCATGTAGAGGACGACCACTCACAACATCATAATACGTGTGGAGATGCAGGCCTTGTGGCGCTCGCAGAAGTACATCATCGGGAGGTGGCCCAATGAGCCGCGTCATGAGTTGGAGCTGCACCACATCCAAATCCACTTCCGCGTCATCAACGTACACACCTCGACCAGAGATGATCTCCTCCTCTTCTTCATTCAGAGGATATGCATCATCATCGCAGCCATTCCGGCGCCTCACCGCGCGCTGCCGTGTTGTTTCCGCATCAAACAAGAAGGTGCCCATGACGAGCTCATACGCGACGCAGCCCATTGACCAGACGTCAACGGCGGTGTGGAGATGTTGGCCCAGGATTACCTCCGGTGCGCGGTACTCCCTACTCTGAATCGCATCCCCACGCCGATATGCCTGAATGCGCATCACGGCCAACTCCGCATCCGTTGGCATCAGGATGCGACGGAGTACATGCCCATCTACATGAAAATTGCACGAAGATGATGTTGTGGAGGCGTTGTGCGCGTTGTTGTTGTTGTTGTTGTGGTTGGTGGTGGTGGCGTGGTTGTGCGTTGCGTACAAAGACAACATGGAGCTCTCCAGCGATGGATGGAGGCAAATGGGTCCGGCGGAGTGCATCTCGTTGAGATCGGCGCTGCTGCCGCCCGCGCTGCGAAGGTTGTGGAGGAGGCCGGGGCAGAGCTGATCGATGCGCGCCAACATGATGGCGGCTTGTGTCGCGGGGTCCTCGCGGAGCAGCACCTCCACGTCGATGCCCAGGTGGCGGAGTATCTCCTCACCAAGACGGAGGGCGGGTGGCATGAGAAAGCTCAAGCTGAGGTCTGCCACCTTCACTTGATACAACACACGCTGCCCATGTTCGTCCTCATCTTCATCTTCGTGATGAGCTTCATCACCTCTTGTGGTGCTCTTCTTGTGTGTGGAGGAGGCCCTCTTCCCATTGGCTGCATGTACGTAGGCCTGCACGTGTTGGCGTTGATGTCTGTGGTCGCTCCACAGCCGCCGACTGGTGGTGGCAAGCTGATGTGATTGAAGCTCCATCATCTCCGCCGCCGCCCACTCCTCCACCTCCTCGAAGAGAAGATTTTCAGGCTTAATATCGCAATGGGCAATGTGGAGGTGCGCAAGAAGAGCGAGGCCACGCAACGTGCTCACCATGATGGATCGCACAATGGGCACGGCGAGGCCGTGGAGCTCCGCTTCGTTGATGGCGGCATCCACTCCAACCCCAACAACATCCATGGCGAGGCAGTGATGAATGCCGTGAGGGCCCTTCACCAGGAAGTTGTCCTTCACGGAGATGAGATGGCGCTGATAGCTGCCACACGTGATATCGTCTGTGGTGAAGGAGTGGGCCACACGATGGAGCATCTCCACCAGTGCGGAGCGTTGTGCTGCATCGAGTGGCTCTACATCAGCCAAATGGGGCACATGTGGGGTGGCGGTGGCCATGGACGAGGATAAGAGCGGGCGCTGAGCACCATCATCATCATCATCATCCTCATCCCTGGGCCGACCAGGTGCAGGTGCAGCGGTTGTGGGCGGAGCACCAACATGATGATCCTCAAAGCTAATGTGGAAGCGATGCTGCAGCGCGTGGAGCTCCATCTTGTTTTTGATGTACGTGTGCAGTGCGCCCTCGTAGACGGCACAGGTGCCGTACTCCTCCCCACACCGGAATGCCTTGATGGCCACGAACATGGGCCGGTCGGCGGGGTTCATCACCGCACGCACCAGATCCTCTCCAACCTGCTGTAGAAGCTGCCGTCGGGCGGCGGAGCATTGATCGAGATCAACGGCCAACCACACACGCCCACTGCGGCCAACACCGAGCGGGTGGATGAGCACGTAGTGATGGCCGACCGTCTCTCCATCCACGCAGGGGAGGTGGCCTCCTTCGCCAAAGTTGTTTTCGCTGCGCTGCGTGGACCCATCACCATCACCAACATCATCTTCGTCTTCCTTCCTTTCATCATCATCGTCGCGGAGATCTCTGGATGCCCAGTTGGTGTCGTTGGGACGTGCCGTTGTGGCTGCCATCCACGGACGTGGAGATGGAGATCCTTCATCATCATCATCATCGCTGTTGTTCTTGTTGCCTCCTCGACGTTGGCGGTGGTGGCCACGGTTCAGGAGAGCATCCTCCACCTCCATCTGCTGGAGGAGCTGCTCCTTCTCCTGCATGAGCTGGTCCCAGCGAGGAATGCGCGGCACTGAATCTGATTTTTCAGTTTCGTGCTGATCACCATCATCATCAACATCATGACGAACTTCATCCTTCATCGCCGCACGGGCGGGAGGGGTGGCGGCGCTTGAGGAGGCGGTGGCGCTGCTGCGTACCGTTGGGCTTGTGTGTTGGCGATGGAAGGAGCTTCGGCTGCGTGAGGCGCGCATCGCTCGGCGAAGATATGTGCTCGCGTGCATCGTGGAGGCTGGCCCAAACACCCGCGCGTAGCTCGATTCGCGCCACGCCTCCACATGCTCAAACAACGCCTCCATTGACCACGCCAGCGCCAACCCGCCTTCTGCCGCTTCCTCCGGGCTGGCCCACGTCTGTAGCGCATCGAGCGGTTGTTGTTGTGGGAGATCATCGTGCATCTCCGCTATCAGCCGGTGGCACATCCACCGCCGACTGCTGCTGCTGCTGCTGATGGAGGCAGCATCGCGTGGTGGTGAGCTGCCAAAGCTCGGCTGACGAGATGAAATGGAGGCCTGCGAGGAGGTGGATCGCTGCGATGGCATGTTTCCGCGGCCGTTGATGCTCATCCTTCGTCGTCTATGCTCTTCTAGCCACACATGCACATGGAGTGTACGTTAGAGAAGGAAAACACAAGTGTGCTGTTGTTGTTGGATGAGGACGATAGAGCTACCGAGTCCCTAGAAGCTGCAACAACACAAAATGAAAAGAGAAGAAGGAGATGAGGATGGCGAGGTGCGAGGACATCAACGTGTTGGATCTGAAGCCAACAAGAACGCTTGCATCACGGGAATTAAGTGTGTGTCTGTGTGTGTGATAAGAGGAGCATGTGGAGCATCCTTCAGAGATGATCATCGACGTACATCCCTGCGCGACCACCGCTCCATTCCGCGCAGTGGTGGTATGCCCCACTGCCGCCGCAGGCAATTAGCGGCATCCTCGACGAGCGGCGGTGTGCCATGCGCAGAAACAACATACCGAATATAGCGCTGACGTGTGATGGCGTCAATGGAGGATTGGAGCTCACCCACATTGGCTTGCTTGATCTTGTACAGCGGGGCGATGTCGGTGCGTTTGTGGTTGCCGCGTTTCATGAATTTAAACCACACGCGGCACATCCACGAATTCACTGGATCTAAATCGCTGTATTCCCCATGGTACACGTCGGTGCAGGCGAGGGCTGCGGCCTGGGCATCGTACAGGACGTACTCATCCGCGGCGGCATCTCCAGCGACGCGGAGGAGCTCAATCCGTGGGGTGAGCTCCACACGCTCCAGAACATCGGCACCACTTCCCTCACGCTGAGTCAAGCTCGATAGGAGCTGAAGGCGATGAGCGTCCTCGCGGCGTAGGCCAACGAAGGATTGCGGCGGCAGCGCAACGGCCTCGCGGTGCTTCCACAGAACCTCGGCCGGATCAGCATCCTCACCACCATCACCTTCGTGATGTGAAGATGGTTGTTGTTGTTGTGGTGCTGCTGCTGCGAGCTCCGCCTCATCCACCTCTGGAAACTCCAGGCCCATGGATCCATCCGTCATCACTTGATAGCCCGCCGACGAGGTCTGCGAAGAAGAAGAAGATGATGATGAGTCGGCGCCTTTCTGCGATGCACCTCCCGCGATAGGGATGGGCCCGCTTGAAAAGATGCGTGCCTCTGGAAACGCATCCGCCCACACCTGCACATGCCGGTAGCTGTGCCGGCTTGGCACCACAATCGCCATCACCGCACGCTTCTCATTGTGGAGCTTGCGCAGCACCTCCTCAAAGGCCACCTCATTTACCTCGATGGGGTTGTACAGGACCGTGTACCCGCCACACACCTCGCGCATCGGCGGCGTGAAGTGCGATGGATCCGGCACCTCTGCCTCCGCATCTGCAGCGTTGAGATGATTAGGATAGAAGAGCGCGAAGAAACGGTTGTTGGCCTCACGACCGCTGGAGGACTGCTCCGGCGAGGGGAATTTGGAGGGTTGATATGCGTCACCACGACGTGATGAACGCTTCGAGGTGCCTCCGCTAGTTGTGTTGGATGTAGATGAGCTTGAGTACTTGGCGGAGCCGCCTCGTCGCTGGATGGAGGCCGGGATGGGGGTGCCCGGCGGCGGCTGGCGCTGCGGCCGTTTGCGGAGCTCCGCGGGATCGATGGGATTCGCAGCCTTGAGGAGCTCTCGATTGATTCCAGGGAGGGGTGGCAGCTCTATTCCCGTCTTCATCTTCATCCCCACAGGGTCCTCCTCCTCCTCCTCCTCCGCTGGTGCCCTCTGTTGCTGCTCATCCTCCTTCTTCATCTTGTATGCGTTCTGATCCTCGTCGGGGGAGGCCAGCATGAGTGCCTTGGCATCCACATCAAAATCGCTCACAAACATCATGGTGCTGTCGAGCTTGGTCGTATCGTCGCGCATGTAGCGGAGTCCAGCCATCACTTTCATGATGCCGTGGAGCTCCTCGGTGAGGTGCAGCTGAGGGGAGGGCTGCGAGGGATCGCTCTGCTTCTCAATGAAGTACTTGTGTGCGTAGACGTCGGCTGGTCGTTTGTTGGCGAACAATTGCGCAACGGCAGCCACTCCTTGCGGAAATGGAACACGTCCACGAACAAAAAAGGTGGACGGATTGTGGAGGTCCGTGACGAGGCCGTACATCCGCCGTACGCTGTCTTGGATCATGTAGGAGGCCTTGGACATCATCTTGCCTCACTCTTCTTCACCCTCACCTACAGTGAGTACGTGTGTGTGTGTGCGTGTGTCTGTCTTGTGCGGCGGACTACTACCTACACACCTACATCATGTTAATGAAGGAAGCAACACAAGAGGATGATACTCATGCATATCCATGCTCACACATGTACGAATGAGTGGTGCATGTACCCGACACATGTGGTTATATGATACATGTAGTGTTGAAGGGTGAATACACGAACAGAAACAGGTGAAGGGTGTCAATGATGCTCATCACGCCATGATCCGCACATATGCGGCAACCACACTGAATGATGAGCATAGATGGACGATTTGTGTCTATGATAGAGCTCCAACAATCTCTCTCTCTCTCACTCTCTCTATGGGTAGGACATGGATGCAACATGCAAAAAACATGATGCGCATCATCAGCTATCCTCGAAGGACACGCCACGACAAATGGCGACGAGAAATACCCACATGGCGTACACGTTGGTGGTGTAGCCCTTCACGTAGATGCCAGCGGCAAAGCTCACATCATCGGTGCCAACCTCATGCACAGCCTGCTCGTAAACCTTTTGGAGGATCTCATGAAACGTTTTGTCAGCGGGGTTGTACGACAGCGACACGGGTGAGCCAACAAGATGGAGGCAGGGCACCTCCCGCCCACGGACAAGCCGCGTACTCGTCTGCGCACGTTGCTGCTCCACGCTCATGTTGTTGTTTATGGCGGAGGTCTCGGTGAGAACGCTTTGATGAACGTTGGTTGGTGCGTGTGAGGAGGAGGCGAAGAAGTGTTGCGTCGCGGGGCGGCTGCGCTTGTGGTTGTGTGTGGCACTGACACCACGCACCGACTCCCCGAGATACTCCCGCAATTTATCCAGAGCACGTTGAGTGATGTGTGGGAGGCGCTCACTGCCAAACGTGCAGCGCTCCTCCTCTGCGCAGACGAGCACCTCGCGCAGGATGGATTCTACACCGCGGTGATAGGCCGGCGGTCGGTGGTTGCGCCATGCGAGGAGGGCCCGACGTAGCGCATCGCGGAGCTCCACCTCCAGCCCACGTGTGGTGGCGGCCTCAGGGGCATTGAGGGCCAAGACCTCGCGCTGAATAGGCTCCATCACCCGACGCGCGTGCACCATGAGCGGATCACGACGGAGATCGAAGCATGGGTTCCAGTAGGCCTTGTGGCTCAGGTCCCACGACATGCGATGTGGTTGGCCAGAAACCTGCACGTTGGCCCACGCCTGACAGTCGGAGAGGATCATCTCCACATCACGCAAGTTGGTGCCGTTGGGGCTCTCCAGGGAAGAGATGTGGCCGTTGTGTGGGTTAATAAGCCGCCAGTGTTGGCCCTCAAAGGCGTGCAGCACACACTGAGTCCTGTGGTAGGTGAGACTGGTGCCAACAACAACGTAGGTCGGGTAGTTTGGCGCGAGATAGCGCAGGAAGTGCGCCAGAAGGAGGCCAAGCTCCAGACAATCTCCACTGCGCATCGAGAGGAGCTCAACATTGGTGTTCCATACATCCCGCTCTACCCACTTCATGATGTCAAGGGTGAAGGGTACCAACGAAACGTAGCGGATGGCCTCCATCACCGTCGTGACGGTGCTCGGCGGAGGTCCGCCATGCGGGCGGAGGTAGCGGCATGCAAGGACCAAATCACCCGTGGAGCAGAACACAAATGGAGATACCTCGCGGTGAATGGCGTGTGGGTTGGCGCGGCCAATGGATCGGAACTTGCGCGCCATAGTCTTCCGCCACTTCAGCGCGCAGTGATGGAGGTAGCGGAGGCCATCGGAGACGTTGAGCTCACGAACCAGACGAATCCACACCTCCTCCTTCAGCTTCTCGGGTTTACCACGCTGCAGTGGGGGCCATAGTGATATGTAGAGCTGCAAGGTTGGCTCCCGATTATATCCAGTGGCGAGTGCCGCCCCGCCACCACCACCACCGCCCCCGCCACCAATCGCACCGGACGGTTTTGGATAGGCGAAGCTCCCAAAATCATCGCTGTATACCGAATTGGATGGGGTTGTGGCGGTGTGAAACGGGTTGGCGAGGGAGTTGGTGGCCTCTCCACCGCCCCCGCCCTGATCGCCCTCCTCCGTCTCGAGCCCATCTCGATCAGGTATATAGCCAAGGAGCCAACGCGGCGTGTGCAGCGGATAAACGCCCTCGATCCGCGCCTCATCGGCCTGATGGAGGGCGAAGAAGGGAATGCGTACGGAGCCCAGAAAGCGTCGCTCTGTGCGGAAGTGCGTCTCATGCGCCACCGCCCCCGTCGTCAGCATCGCCTTGGAGGGCAGCGCGATCTGCACCTTGTCGTAGACGGAGATGATGATGTCGTCGTCAATGAGGTTGAGCGTTTCTTCACTAAAATCGAGTGGCTGAAACGGGAGCTCCAGCGACTGAAACCAAGACGGGCTGCTGCCCACCTCGCTGCGTGAGTAGCCCGTCTCGCACACGAAGGTGGCCTGCACAAAAGGCTCCAGTGGGGTGCCATCCATGCGCTCGGGGAGGTGGTGGGCCTTCATAATGTGAATCTGGATGCGGCTGTCTTGACGACGCTGGAGGAGCTCCAGGTCAATCTCCTCCGTCTTTGGACGTTCGTCGCGACGCGGGTTGAGCTGACTGCGTGGGGTGAGATCGAGAACCAACTTGAGGTTGAACTTTGGCACCGTCACGTAGCGCTCGAGGAGCTGCTCATCGGTGGCGATGCGCACGCGTCGGTTGGTCAGCTTCATGCGACGCTGACGTTCCTGCCACAGCTTTCGCTTCGTCTCATTCGAGAGCGGCGTCAGGGCGAGGCCGGAGATGGCAGTGGGCTCGGCATAGTAGCGCTTCACGTCAAAGGAGGTGTTGCCGTACTCGTACTCCTTGTTGCGTTCATCGTCGTTGCGGGTGATCTCGCGGCGGACGCGACGGAACAAGTCGTGGCCTGCCATCTCCCCGAGCGGAATCGGCAGCTGAAACAGACGATCCTCCACCTGACTCTCCACCTTCACCTGCCCAGACACCGTGAGCCAACGTCGTCGCAGAAGACGAAGGCGCTTGGAGCGGAAGAAGCTACTGCTTCCCACCACTCGTCGATCAAGGTGGAAGAGCTGATTGCGAATGATGCCATTGAGCTCATTGTCCTTCTCCACAATGTCGGTACGCAACAACAAGTCGGTGAGGGCGGCGGTGTTGTGGTCTGCGGGCAGATCATCTGCCTCTGCGTGCGAGGATGGGTGCAGGAGACGATGATCCAGTTCGGATTTGCGGTGATAGCGAGAGCGACTTAAGTTGGTGCCTTTTTTAAGCGCATGTTCGCGACGACGACGTTCTCGAGTACGTGCAGCGGCCGCAATCTCTTCGGTACGATCTCGCTCCACATAGTAGCTCCGCAACACGCGCAGGAGTGGCAGATACTGCGGATCTCGTGGGTCAGCGGTTCCGCTCAGGAAGAGGTGCTCCATGTCCTCCATGGAGAGGCCATCGAAGCTCGTCCACGTTGTCGAGGTGGATATAACCCCGGAGAGGTTGGAGTTGAGGTACCGGCCAATAACTTTGCCACGATAGAAGAAGGAGATGGGGGGCTGGAGGGGCAGCAGCCGGTACTGACGGGTGAGGGTGGGCTCCACACGCACGGTGGCCACCACATTGCCCCGACCTGGACCATCCGTGACGGCAATGACGTGGAGGAGAATCTCCGCCGGCTGCAACTTGGTGCGTATCTCAAACGTTTCATTGAAGAAAACAAGTCGGGCGGTGGTGATGGGCCGAGGGAGGCTGCAGCCAACGTACTGCGGCGGCATGGCGGCATTGGAGCGGGCGAAGACGACCACCTGGAAGAAACGCATCTCCTCCACAGGGGTCTGCACATCATCATCATCATCAACACTCTCACCGGCGTCGAAGTGGACGGCGTTGGTCAAGATGGGCACAGCCACGGTGGGTCCGCCGCTGCCGCGATGGCCAAGAGCGTCTGCTGCCGCATTGGAGGTGTGTTCTGGCGTGAGGATGGATGCCGGTATGTCCGCCCCCTCCACAACAGGGCTGTACTTCAGCACGTCCTCGCCCTCCACGTAGGGCGTCTCTTGTTGATGGCCGTAGCGGCACAAGAAGAAGTGAAAACGTCGGGGCCGTTGGCGCTCACGCGCCATCTCCCCCTGGCCCGCCGAGGACTGCAACAACACCGACGCATCTTGGCCATCCTCCAAGGCGGGCGAGGAGGGGTCGATGATGGAGTTAACGAGGAAGGGGTCGCTGGCGGCACTGAGTACTCCGGCACTGTCGGAGGATGAGGAGAAGTTGTCAGGGACGGCATCACTGTTGGTGTTGCTCTCGTCGGAGTCAAAGACGTCGAAGCGACGAATGGTGTGCCGCTCTGGTGAGCGTGGGGAGATGGCCAGGCCTTCATCCTGTTGCGTCATGCGGCGTACTCGAAGTGGGGTGACGGCACATCCATCCATGGCGGGCTGAGCGCGTCGGCGCATCATGCGCTCCAACGCCCGCGCCTGTTCTTGGTTGGTGACCGAGAAGGGCAGCTCCGCCTCCGCCTCCGCCTCCTCCCCACGCAGGCGGCGCACACGCAGGACCAACTTCCAGACGGTGATCATGGCAGTCATGCAGGTGCGCTCCAAATCACGTGAGCGACTCGCCAACACGCGCAGCTCGTCCTCGAGCTGATCCACATCCTGTGTTCTGTGTTGTTGTTGCTGCAGATGCTGAATCTGGTCCTCATAGAAGGTGCGGCTCTTCAGGAAGGGCAACAAATTCATGGCGAGGAGGCGATAGCGTTCGTAGTGCTCCATCAAGACAGCGATGAGGCACTCCTCTGGGGAGAAGGGCAGCAGCGACTGGGCGTCGGTGGCCATGGACATGAGGAGCGGAAACTGCAGCAGCAGCTCATCCAGCGGGGCGGCGTTGGCCATGCTCATGCCCAAGTTGGCCACCGAGCCGTTGAGAAGAAGTCGTCCGAGGCTGTTTTGCCGGACGGAGCTCAGGAAGTCCACCGGATTGGCACTCGTCGCCTTCCCTGCCTGTGCGAAGGGGTGAAAACGAATGTAATCAATGTGGATGGAGTAGCTGCGGTAGGCCGTCGTCTTGGCCGTCTCAAACTCACCCACGTTGGCACTGAAGAGGGAAGCGTCGCGCACCTTGCGGAAGTCGTACTGCGGACGACAGTTCTCCTCAATGACGAAGTGGTTGAGCACGTGCGGGGTTTGTAGGTCAAAGGCACGACTGAGGCGTGCGGCACGGTTGCGGAAGGCGCTGCTCGGGTGGAGGAACATGTCGGAGAGAAGGGCGCGGGTGATGGTGGCGGCGAAGGCGTGCTCAATCGCCGGGGGCATCGTGGCACGCTGGCGGCCATCCACTCCGCTGCTGCTGGGGGCACCAATGAGAGAAAAATCCAGGCCATCCGTGGGGCTGCACAGACGACGCTGAAGAACGTGTAGGCGATCTTCCAGAAAGTCGGCGAGTGTGATGAGGGATTCCATCGCGGCACCCTTGCGACGCCACAACGGCACCAGGCGATCGAGGATGGGCCGTTGTTGGTCCTCCTCCTCCTCCATTGGAGAGAGAAGAGGGCAGAGATCGTCTTCATCGTCATCCACATCATCAACTTCGTCACTGCCATCATCAAAACTCCCGCGAGGGGTTGAGGAGGAGAGCACCACCACCGCGGCGGTTGTGGATGCATCTAGTTGCGATGCTGGACTAAGAAGGCCAGGGTCTGTGGCAGGGCTCTGCAATCCGCCCTCGCGCTTCTTGGCTCCGTAAACCTCCATCTTCTTGGCGGGCTTGGTGCCCCATCGACCTCCATCGTTGCCCGCCTTCACCTGGTCGATGAGCTGCCGCAGACCCTTGATGTCGGCCCGCAACATTGCCACTACCGTATCGACGGGGAGCTGCCCCGAGCCGGGGGAGATGGAGGAGGTGTTTTGGAAGAGCAGCACATCGCTCAGGCGGTGAATCCAGTACGGCATTGGCCCACACTCAAAAGAGGAGAGCTCCATGCTGCCATCATCTGCCGCGGCGCCGGCCATCTCGGCCTCAAGGGCACGCATGCGTGCCTCCAACGCCTCGGGATCGTCGGGGTTGTAGTCCTCCTCCCACAAGGGGCGGTAGGTGGGCTCGGAGCTCTCCTCCTCATCTTCCGATCCAGCTGGGGAGATGCCAGATCGCTCGTTGCGGCTTGAACTGCCGCCGTGGCGGCGTCGATGCCGGCGTTGCGTGCGTTGCCCTGTGGAGGCCCTACTTGGGTTTCGCGAGCCGCCGCCATCCTTGCGACGGCGTCGCTGCTTCTTCGACTTGGAGTCCTCTGAGCGACCACGTCGAGCCGGGGAGTTGGTGGAGGCCGAGCGTGCGCGGCGGCCCTTGGCGCTTGACGACCTTCCCTTGCTGTGCGTCTTCTTCTTGCGCCTCTTGTGCTCGCTGGGGTCGACGATCACGGATCGATGCCGTCGTCGCGGTTGTTGTGGGGCGGGAACGGCGGCCATCCGCCGCATTTCCTCCTCCCCTGCCCCGTCGCGGTGGTGGCTCACGGGGGCAGGTGGTGGAGGCTCTAGCGATACGGGTGCCAAGTCGAGGAGTGCGTCGATGCTGCTCAGCGGGCCGTCCATCTTTTGCCCAGAGAAGGGATCAGAAAGCGTCAGTCGTCGTCCCATGGCCGGTGAGGTGGTCGGGCTGCTGATGTGGCTCGCACTGGTGAGGCTGTTGCGGTGGCTGCGTCGGTGGTGATGGCTCCCTGAGGTGGAGCTCCTCCGCCTCGATGAGGGGGCGGGGGTGGAAATGGAGAGGCGGGCTGCACCATCGTCAGCGCCGTCTTGGCTTCCTACCGGCGCACCACCGAGAGGATCCATGTCGCGTGGAGATCACCCCCACAGGCCAATGTTGTGCAGACGTGAATGAGCGCCGACACACACTACGTTTGTGGCACAGTACAACAATAAGAGGAGGATGAAGAAAGAGAGCAGATTGATGATGATGACGCAAGCGGACACAACGCGATGGTGGTGTAGAAACCCATCATGAATGTGTGGCCCTGAGTACCTCTGTGGAGGTGAGAAGTTAGTCCGCTTAGATGCCCACAACAACAGCGGCATGCCAATCACAATGTGCCCGTTTCATCATCCAAGTCGTCGAAGAGAGCCTGTGCGGAGATATTCACGGACTCCGATGGGGGAGTGGCCACCTTCATGGTGGAGGCATTGTGTGGCGCCTCTGAAGAAGACGGCTGGCACACCATTGATGCAGTCACTGTGGTGGAGGGGTCCACCACGTCCCGAGGTTTTGACGTGGGCTGCGGTCCGTCGCCGCGCACACCTTGTGGGCGTTCGAGGGCCTCCGCTTGGCCCTCCAGCCGCTGAACGAAGTCGGCATCGACCTTATCTCCAAAGTAGAAGCGAAGGCAGCGGAGTAGTGCGTGCACCTGCTCCTTGGAGAGCTCATCGGTGCGTGCCCACAACGCATCCAGCACCACCTTCATGTACCCGGCGTAGGAGGTGGAGGTGCTGTCTGCGGTTGTCGTGGATGATCTCTGCGAGCACAAGCTCATGCAGAGCTCCACCAGCCGTTGAATGGTCAGCATCTCACCACACTGTCGCCTGGTGCACGCCTGAGCGGCACAGGCGGTAGCCACGACCTCATCCTGCAGCCCACACGCACTGAGCTCCGCAAGGATGGCGGCAAACCACCAACGCGGCACCACCCGGATGGAGGCGTGCACCTTGGGGGTCCACTCACTGCGCAGGGCGGCAACGTCGTTGCCATCAGCATCAACGACAACAACACCAGAATTTTCCACGTTGTTGTTGCATCCATTTGTGGGATCTGTGATGAGCGCACTCTGTGGTGGGTCCGGAAGTATCTGATACATCTGCAGGAAGGTGGTACGACAGGCATCATAGGCACCGTGCAGAAGATGAATGAGGAGAGGATTCCACGTGGCATCGGTGGTGTTGCGGCTCACGCCATCCTCCGCGGTGGCTTCCGTGAATGCACGCAGCAGTGCCGGGAGGGCCATGACGACGTCAATGGGATAAACGTCTCGTGCAGCTGCGGCCAGCGAGAGCAGGCTTCCCGGGAGGAGTGCCTCGACCGTCTCCCCACGACGCATGTAGAGGAGGGTGATGGCGAGGCTGACCAGCGCACTCGGGGTGAGGGTGGCGAAGGTGGTGGAAATGAGTTGCTGTCGTGCATGCGCCATCCGCTCCAGCTCCTCTGGGCCAACTCCTACATCAACGACATGGGTGGTGGCGGTGTTGGGGTCGTGGGTCGCCGATGAAGATGGCCGCTCCGCTGCCGCCATTTCATCTCCCATCGTCACCCACAGCCGGTGCGTGAGGACGAGGAACAGCGCCCGATCTCCTCCGTCCAGTGCGGCGAAGGCGTTGATAGCCGAAAGTGTCTCGGCGAAGGAGAGGCTCGCCCCAGCCTCCGACATGATGCGCTGACGAATCAGCTCCCACACATCGCGGAAGACGCTTCCACGACCTTCGGAAGGTGGCCGGCGGCCAAATTCCTCCGCGGCGGCTTGGAAGGCAGGGAGTAGGACTCCCCACGGGGCCCGCTGAGCCTCCCCAAGCAACATGCGGCACATGCGGGAGTAGAGGTAGGCGTAGAAGACGTTGGCCTCATGCAGAGACGCAATGAGAGTCGGCAGCACGGCCAATCCCTCCCCAGCGGCCTCCTCGGCGCGCAGTAACCGACCGACTTGGTTGACGACGGCATGCTTCGCCAGCGCACTGCTCGTGGCGATGTCTGGCCGCTGAGCAAAGAGCTCCAGCAGCCCAGCACAACCACTCAGGTCGAGCTTGCGCACCACCGTCAAGCTGTGCAAGCGTCCGAGCCATCGCTGCAACGAAACTGGGTCGAGGGATTGAGGAATCTTCTTGGCTGCCGCAATCACCCCGCAGACCATCCACCTCGGTGAGAGGGCGGACACAATTGTCGTGAAGTGGTTCACCACACGCAGCTGCGACTCAGGCGGCAGCTGCTCCACCGGCACCACACTCATCGCCGCAGAGAAGGCGGGGAGGCTGAGGGAGGTCCCGTGACGACGGAAGAGACGCAGCGCGGCGGCCTCGTCCTCGGCTGTCAGGGTGGCCTCCGACAACCACCGCGTCGCTGCCAGTGACGCCTCCACAACGGCAGGGGCTGAGTCTGTTGAGGTGTGTGTAGTTGGGGAGATCTCCCCCGACCCCCACGTCATGATGGACATGCCGACGAGGGCAACATTCGCCACGGCAGGGTCTGCCAGCGCCTCGGGTGCGTGCAGAATACGCTTGAGAAGTACACGATGGCAGACATGATCTGGAATCATGGAGTTGCGCCGCAACACGGCGCGTACGGTCCTGCACGTCGTCTCCAAGGGCCACCACTGCTCAAGCGGCACACCTGAGCCATCTCTCGCACCTTGCTGAAGGCTGTGCAGCAATCCTCCGGCGACGGCGATATAGGCGGCCCCCCAATCTGCGCAATTGGCCTGCGAGAGGACCATCAGCGCCTCCATCGACTCCACCGCCGTGACGGGCTCGCCATCATCACCGGTGAGTGAGGCCAGTCGCTGCACAAGGTGATGAATGAGGGGCAGGAACTCCTCCTCCGCCTCTGATGAGCTACGGGTGGAGCGGCGACCTTCCAACTCATTCTGCACGCCACCACCACCGCGCCGACGCTGATATCGAGGTGACTGCTGCGTCAGTGGAGGTCGGGTGAGAATTCGCAGTAGATGTACGCACTGACTCAAGCCAAAGGTTGCCACATGGGGTGACCAGAGCTCCATCAGAGCCTCCACGGCATGGCCAGAGACGTGGTAGCGTACAAAAGACTGTGTCAGGTCCTGCAGCACCGCAGGCGTTGGCAACTCCACGTCGGTGCCCGAAGGAGATGCCTGTGTGCTTTGCAGCGCCACCACCGCCCTGTCAAGCTCCTGCCGAAGCACAGGGAGAACGACGGTGTGGAGCACCTGATGCAGCTGGAAGTGTGCTGGTATGTACTGCCGCCCCAACAGACGGGCAAAGGTGACGGCGACGGAGCCCTGAAAGGGGAGGGCCTCCACCGACTCTGGACGGGCAATGATGTGGCGCGCCAACAAGGAGTGGTTCGACGGGGCTGCGGGGTCATTGGGTGAGGGCCTTGCGTGTTGGTTGGCGAGATGGGTGCCAATGGGCCCGAGCACGTCGTCGGAGAGCACCCCACATTGTTGCATACGCACAAGTATGAGGATGAGCACATCGGGATGGGCGTCAAACTGATCTACCAATGTGCGTGTGCGCAGGGATAGGGCACGCATCACTTGCTTGTGGGTGGTGCGGACGGCCTTGATGGACGTCAGGGCTGTTGTTGGCTCCGCGGTGAGTGCGGCATCTGTTGCCACTGGTGGTGCGGCGAGTGCCCGTCGAAGATGCGGACCTCTCTCTACAGACCACGCCGCGCTTAAGGCGGGAATGGCGGTGGCCCATAGCGCGAAGACCGCCGAGGCATCCAAGGCTGCGGTGTAGCGACGACCCGTGCACCGCGATCCCAGCTCCAACGCCTTCAAGACCGCATGGAGGACAGCTTCTGATGTGGCCAGCTTCTTCACAGCTGCAGCCACCTCCTCCTCCACGTCTGAGACACTCGCCGAGAGCACCTCCTCATTTGTCAGAACTCGAAGTGCATCCATCACGGCATCCTCACTGAGGAGGCTCTGGCCGCTGGAGCTCAAATCCTCACGCAGTGCGCTCAGCTGTGGCGCGGCCAAGGTCTCTAGAGATAGGGGGGCCAGAGACCCGTACCCTGGTGTAGTGGTAGAGATGGCATGCTCGTCCGTCGAGGAGTGGTGACGTCGCCCAACGTCAATGGAGATTCCATTGCCAAGGTCAAAGGACAGAGGCTGACGTGATGTGGTGTGCTGTCGTTGGCTCAGGCGACGGGTGGTGTTGGGTGTTGTGCGTGTGGCTGAGGTGCTGCAGCAGCGTACTCCATGAAGGCCCAACCTTGACCACCGCGTGCGCGCGACCAGCCACCGCATGTAGGAGATGTCTGTCCGCCTCACTGGAGGGGGGGGGGGCTTGAATGGTCCTACAAAATAATGTGCGTCAGAAAAAAAGGAGGACATCGCAGATTAGGATTGATGGCACATACATATATTCATTCGTGTAGGTGCGCGTGAGAGAAGATTATGTGGCACACACAACTACATGCCAGAGGACAGTGCCTCAGAGACAGTTGCCATCATCAGCTGAAGGCCGCAAGACGGCTGGCGCGGTGAGGCACCATCCTTGGCCGACCCACTCAAGCCAGGCCTGCTCTTCGCCCATACGCCAACGATCCATGAATGCAGCGTAGTGTGGCTGCTCGAGGAGAGTCCTCAGCATCGTACCTCCAGCATCTGTGGGGAAGATCAACACTTCCTCGGGTTGGCCGGATGCCAGACCCAATGAGAACCGCAGGTGCACCTTGCCATCCTGCAGGCAAAGCTCCTCGCTCCATGACGATGACGGATCATGAACGATCTCATTCACCACCTGAAGAACATCCACTGCAAGCATGGTGTCTTGGAGAATGGCAATCTGCCACTGCCCACAAACGCTGCAGCTACCATTCATGCTGCACACGCGCAGACTTGTGCTATCCCCAACCATCTTGTGGCGGCTGGCTGCGATTCCTCCTGGACGGGCAGAGCCATGATAGCTGCTGAAGTTGTCGAGCACAGGGGCGGTGCCGTGGAGGTACTTATGGACCTCCATCACAGCCTGTGAGGCAACGAAGGCGTTGGTGTAGATGACCGATGGCACCACATGACTCAGAACTCTGCGGACGAAGGCTTCGTCAATGGGTGGCCCCGAAATCTGGAAGTGAGCCTGTCGATCCCGCGCGACCGATGCGAGCCACTGAACGTGGCCCTCACGCAGCAGATCCACGGGTTCATCCCTATGCACGTCCGGCCACATCTTTTGCTGAGCGTAGAGGACGCAGTGCTCTGCCGATCGTGGGGTGTTGGCCAAGGTACACATGGGCACCTCCCGACGTGGAGCATCGTAGAGGAACATCTCGCACTCAATGCATGGTGTTGCGTGCTCCTCAAGGTGAATGACTCGACAGTGGCCTTGGTAGCCTTCGGTGCCAAGATCCACCACAAAGGGTGCACGTACGATGCGGGAGATCTCTCCTCCGTCCTGGATGGGCACCACCTCACGTTGCGCAAGCTCGGCAAACTTTCGGTTGATCCACCTCCTCGCTTCAATGGAGTCCACCGCCAGCATCACGATGGGGAACTGATCAAGGAAGGCATCTGGTTGATCCTCCACGCGGCCAAACACAGACACCACCTCCACCCCTGGGCAACGGGCAGCAATGGCCGCCGCGGCCACGCAGCTCTTGGGTTGACCAACGTCTTCCTTCCGAAAGAGGAACTGCCGGCCAAGGTTCGAGAGCTCAATGCGGTCCATGTCAATGACGGTGATGCGGCTGAAACCGCTCATGGCCAACACATGAAGAAGCTCCCCGCCTACCCCACCGGCACCAATGACGAGGACGTCCACCCAATCCCAAGTCTGCGGGGATGCTTCCGCTGTCACAGAGAAGCGTCCTTGCCCGCCACTGAGCCACCGTAGCGCTGGGTTCTGCTGAATGATTGCCAGACGGCTGTAGGCAGCATCCTCCATCCTGTGAGAGCTTCAGACTACAGTAGCAACGTGAAGGAGACGGAAGTGGAGGTCATCCCACACAACCACACTACAATGTTTGTATTGCGCTACATTCAGACACGAGGAGAGGAGGCAGAGACAACAATAGATACACGCCCAAGCCAACTTCATTTCACTTCGGGGACCAACCTGATGGGGTTGGAGAGGTACCTTTCAGTGTTCCTCGATGGCAGTATGGTGAAAAAAAACAATCAGTGTAGTTCACCCCTCCAACTTGGGTGAGTCTTGCTCGTGCGCCGCCCCAGTCGGACAACAGTACCCACAGAATACTACCGTATGGAATAACCGGTGGAGGGTCTACGCGGGAGTTGTTTGCTTCCAATCTGTTCACGCACGCAAGATCTCAGGAGTAGGCAGCAACAAAAACAAAATCTTCTTCTTTTTTCCGAGACACTACACATCACTACCGCCATCTTGTTGTTGGGATCATCCCCAGTACACAACCAAACATACACTGAGGTGAAGTGGTGGCTTCACGCGAAAAAGAGGTAACAAGTTTGAAAGTATGATCTGACACACTCCCCCCAAAGAGCAGCTACGCATATAGCGTCGTCACTAGACCATGTTGCGGGAATCGGGCAGTATTTCCACCGGATCCGTTCCCAAGTCACCATGGGCCACCATCTCGCGGTGGTGCTGGCAGACGATGCAAGGCATGCAGCACATACTGAGGACAACGTCCTCCACGAAGATGCTGTCCTTAGCGTCACTGAGGCAGCAATTAGGGTGTGGGTGAAAGATGCCGTAGCGCTGACGCAGTTGCTGACGAACGAAGAAGGTGGTAAACGCACTGCTGGCCCAGCCCAACTCTGCTGAGCAGAACTCCAGCCCACAGAGGGCAGCGCATAGAGGGAAGTGTGGGGTAGGATTGTCGTGGTAGACCACATTGTACTGCGTGCTAACGACATATGGGAGGCAGAAGAAGGTCAGACAGCAGTTTCCGGGATCGTTCCAGCAGGACCACAGACCAGAGGAGAAGCCAACAAGCTGCTCAGGCTCCCCCGGTGGGGAAGGCAGCTGCTGCTGTTGCTGAGGTAGGGGTGCACCTTCTTCATCCGAATCCGCACAGTTCTTGGCGTACCGCTCAGCCCGTTGAAGAGTGTCGAGCTCATTCGGGGTGGGGGACGCGGCGGTTGGGTACTGCTGATATGCTTCCTTCGCATCGGACTCGTTGAAGTCCATGGGCACTCCCTGAACGGTCTTGGCGAGTGGGTGGCTCATCGTAGGTGATGTGGCTGATCGGTGTACGTGCAGGTACTATGTTATTGCTATGGTTCACTGAATGGTATGAAGCAGAAAAAAAACTTGAAGATGAGAATCAAAGGAGAGAAGCCCAACATGGAGGTCACCGCGACTGAATGTGCAAACTCAGAGATGAATGGTATGGAGATGGTATGTCGTTGATCCCCCTGACGGGAGTGTGCGCAAAGGCCATCGTGTCAGTTCATCACCACCACAGGAACAGGTGGGGCGGCGGCCGTAAAGACGATGGGGCCTGGGTACTCCCCTCTGTGCTGCATCATCCGTTGATGCTGGGCCAGAGAGCAGGGAAAACACAGGAGCGCAGCGAGCAAATCCATTCCATGGACGGCAGCGCGCTGAGCAAGGGAAGCGTCGGGGCCCGACTGGCTCCCAATTTTGTATCGTGAGCGTAAATGGAGTCGCAGCATCCACACATGACAGGGAAGTGCGCAAATACACCAGCGGCTACACAACACGCAGCCATCGGCACAGACTAGACCAATACATAAGGGCCAGTAAATGCCACCTTGGTTGAGAAACATACGCCGATGATGTGCGCTGCTTACACAGTAGGGACAAAAAGTGGCATCGAGGGTGGTGTTGGGGTCACTTCGACAATCCGTCAGGCAGTCGAAGAGGCCAGAGCTCCACTCGCTAGTCTGCCCCGGTGTGGCATCTATGGTCGTCGGTTCTTCAACGTTGGGCGAAGTTGTGGGTGGTACCGTGGGCGGACTTGGCGCCTCAGTCACTGGAACCACGTCCGCATCTGCCGCCTCAGCAGCGGGTGGGAGGTTGGACCCCATGACAGCTTCTGGGGCCTCGCCAAAGGCGATGGGAACCCCTGTGATTTGCTGCCGCGAAGAGAAGGCCTGGGTCTGTGAGTTAAGCGAGAAGGGTTGCTCGCCGCCCTTGGACTTGCTTGTGCTCATAACTGCGAATGAGACAAAAGGTGCGGTGGAGGGTGTGTGTGAGTGAAGGGGGCTGTGGTATGAGCCGAGGTGATAAACACAGGTTGTGGTGGGCGATATTGGCTTCTGGGGTGATGCGTTCGCAGTGATGCCTTCGTTGCCCTACATACGCGAGCGCGACCTGCGGTGTTGAGAGACAAAAGAAGAAGGAGAAGAGTGAGAAAATAATGAGGAATGAGGTGATGCCACGTGGGGAAGAACACAGAACAATGTACTTCTCCTCTCAGCCTCCTCATAACACCCGTCATGAGAAGGAGAGAGAGATCAAGTATGAGGGGCACTTTTCTTTTTTTTACCGATGTGGCTGGATTGGTGGCGTCACAGGGGATTGCTTCACTCTGTAGCCTCCCTGGCAGCCGTCCCAACCACTGACCACTTACTGCATGGATAATAGCGTGTAGGTGCCTGCCGTGGCGGTGTGTGTGCGCGTGGGAAGCACCGCCATCGCCACTCCCGCTTCTCCTCCCAACCCTCTGGACCCTCCATAAGCCCCCTTCCACCTGACGGAGATGAGCGGGTGTGTAGGAACGCCGCCGTGTCGATCGTGGGATGTCGGAGGAGTAGCCCAGAGAGAGAAAAAAGTGCGGGTGAGGTGACGATGGTCGAGTGCAGTCCTCTCGTCGACGGTCGAGGTCTTGCACTCTCCCCCCCCACACAAAAAGGAAAAGGAAAAAAGAAAATTAGAAATAGGGTTTGGGATGTTCGTTGAAAGGCCATTCCTTTCTTGTATTGTCCAATGTGGCGCTGCTTGATTCCATTCACAACAAACACGGTTCATCGTGGAGGAGAGGGACAACAACCCTTCTTAGTCCACCTGCTCCATGCTGGAGGTGCCAGCGGTGGCCTCGACGGGAGCCGCAGCCGCGGCGGGCTCATCAGCAGCCTCCTCATCATCATCCAGGCAC
>JASAON010001606.1:0-88513 GCA_030849065.1 Jaenimonas drosophilae
GTGGTGTCTACAAAGTGAGGGAGAACAAGTTGCATCAACTGGAGAACAATACAGGCTGTGCATGACATCCTTGCGTGACATCGCATTCATGTTCTGTCGTGTGTTGGAAGCACTTGGCAGCAGTACACACACAGAAAGAATCGCTGTGTGCTATGTCGTATTGATACAGTAAGATGATGTTGATGATGCGGTAGACGGAGCGGTATGGGTGTGATGAGCTGCCACACGAAGTGTTGCGGTAAGCATCCTTAACCTATCGAACTCGGCTTGATAGCGGTGGATCAACTCACGTGATATCGAGCTCGAGGACGGTCCCACAGCAAGCTGGACATCCTCATAAAGATCAGTGGATATAGGTAGCCGATCTAACATCCGTCGATGAGAGCTGGCTGAAACAAGGGCGTGGCGTTCTGTTGCCCCTTCGTACCTCGTGTGAAGTTCCGTGACAGTACGTTGCAGCTCTTCTCGGTACCGAAGAGCACCCTTGCGGCTGGCAACGTGGCTCTGAAGAGAAATGACTTCTCTTCGCAGATCCTCCAGTGATGGATTGGCTGCGGAGACTTCATCTTCCCAGATAGTCATACCCTCATGTTCGGTACTGGCTTCGTGATGATATGGCGATGAGCTCGACGATGAGAAATCCTGTGCCATGTCTCCTTGAGGAGATGCGAGCTGAGAGGCATTTTGGTTGTGGGGTACAGAGTTCTCCCACACAGGAGAGATTCTCCTTCCGCTCTTAATCGTTGGATGTAGAGTAATACAAAAGTGTAGTACCGCTCTATTGGCCCTGGCTTCACGAGCTGCCTGTGCAACACCGCGCATGCGTAGCAACGGAGTAGAGGAGTCCGTGGGGACGGCAAAGGATGATCCACGACCACGTGCATCCAAGTCCAGGCAGAGTAAGTGTACTCCCCGCCCATTTCCGTGCACAGGTACAGTTAGTTCATGTCTTATATAGGCAACAGCCTCCATTGTGTTCCTGATGAGATCCTGAGCTGTCGTGTGCTCCGTCAACCCCATTCGTATTCTCAAACGGTGGCCTCGCCCATCAATATCCGCCGAGTCTGCCGAGATGATTGCTGGAACCTCCACGGCACCTATATCATCCATGGTATTGCATACCACGAATTGCTCAGCAATGCTTTTCATAAGAGAAGTGAAGTGAATGAGGACAAGATCCTATAGCAGTTTGGCAGGACTCAGCAGCCCACCTCTCCCATGTAGCTGTGGGGAATTGTTCATGCCTAACTGTGTGGAGTTATTGTACAATCACATCCACGTCCTCATCCACGGAAGCAGATACAAATCCAGTGCATCGCCAGAAAACTGCCAGGAGTAACATTGGGGATCTGTTGCACAGAGGTTCCGTTTGGGTGTCAATGTGCCGCGCGGTGAGTGAGATGCCCACGATACTCCCGTAGCTCCTGCTCCAATTGACGGCATTCACGCTCTGCATTGACGCACTCATGCAGCTGGCCTTTCAGCAGGGCTCTCTCACGAAGGAGGGCAACGCGCTCGTACTGATCGTCACGTTCAATGGTTGGAGTGTGGCCACTACTGAGATAGGTCGCTTTTGGTGGAGTGGAGATGAGAATGCGAACAGAGGCGTCTGCATCCACACAGATGCGTTCACCCCGGGCGGAGGTCTTCCCAGGAGAGAGGATGGTTATTTCCATCTGTGAGGTGTTCAGCCGTCTATGTGCGGTGCGCACCCCACATGGCGCGTCGGGGGTCTTGGCAAGATATGCCGCTGGACGGCGATGATCGCGTGGAAGGGGAAGCGGAGACTCACCATCTGCCCCATGGTTGGATGCAGAGGAGCCGCGCGAGCCCAGTACATCTCGGTGGGGTGCCGACGACGACCGCGAACGGGTTGAGGTGTTGGTTGCCACGTCGCGATGTGAGCGAATCGGAAGTGGATCCTGGTTCATGAATACCTCCTCCTCTGATTCTTCAGAACTGGAGGCAGATGATGGGCTTCGTATGGGCGATTCACCTGCTCTCTCGGATGGATGGGGTATGCCGTGCTGGCGACGAGACACCTTCTCCGGCAATGAGGTGTTTGTCCTGGGCGGCACTGTGGTAGAGCACCACAACGGCATCCACATGGGAAGAAGATCCACTTCGGCCTCTGGATAAACCTCTCCGCCCTCCACTGTACGCAAAGCACTGAACGGAACCACTACAGCATCCAAACACGCCATCGATGACCCACCGCTGCTTGCAGCTCCTTTGCCTCGAAGTCCCTCCAAAAACTGCCGCCTTGCTGCCCATACAGGGCGGCCTGATTTGCTGGCGGAGTCTAATGAATCCCGCATCGCGTGGTGGAATGCCGGCACCAAGAAGGACAGAGCCATGAGCCGACGGGCTGAGCGGTGGAGGTTGTTACGAGATGGCGACCCTGCCGGAGCCCACGCTCCAACAAAGCGAAGGGCACCTCGGCCATCTTCCACGCAGAGGGCGGACATCCCACCAGCCTTCATGAACTTTGCGGGCCATATTTGCTGGCCTGAAGAAATACGTTGTATAAACTCTCGCCCATCGAGCCGTGCAGCCATCTCGCGAATCCCATGGTGAACCACGCTGGCGATGACGTCCTCCACAGTGGTGGTGGAAGTCACTCGCACTGGTACCTCCATTGGGAGCGCCTTCCACCCGCCACCATCTTGCCTGAGATCTTCCTCGGAGGTGATAGCGACCCATGTGCGTAGTCGGAGAAGCGTAGTCATGTGTGGAGAGATGGCTGTTGTTGCTACCCACCCACCCTACAAGGAGGCCAAGCTCTATGATACCAAACAAACACAAACAAGGAAACAAAAGTAGGAACAAGAAAGAGAAGATGTTGTCGTTATGCCACACTCTTCGTCAACGTTTTTGATACGTGGGTTGGTGAATGATGGGTGAAGACAACAACAGCAGTGCAGTATATCCCTTGGGACCAATGTGAGAATCCATCGCTCTTCTCTGCTAGAGGGAAGACTTATGCTGTCTGGATTGCTGGTTTGTTGCTGCGGAGTCCACCCGTAGATGTTGCGCCTCAGACTTTTCCAGGACAAATCCACGAATGAGGTCCACTGGATTGCTGTCATTAGACGACGTGGGTCGTACCTGCCAATGTGCGTTGGCCACATTCACACCCGTCACCACCAGCGGTGGAGCACAAGGCGAGGTGGGCCCACTAATGCGCAGTACTCCATCCAACGAGAGGGACTCAATAACCACATTTCCTTCCAAGCAGAGCACACTCGAAGGGCTGATACGAACCTTCGTCGGGGAAGGAAAGACGCGAGACCACTCTCGAAGAAAACCACCCCGAAGGCACACAGCGTCCGCGGTTATGATGGGGAAAAGATGGGCAGGAATGCGGTCTGCAACAATCACCTCCACCGCCTGGGGGTGGTATTGCAGAGGCACCCCCACAGCCATCAGCCGCCGTCGGGTGAGTTCATAGCCATCTGCTTCTCCCGACAGGGCACTGAACAAGGAGGCTTCCTTCTCATGGAGAGCGAGGGAGGCCTCCATGGAGTTCTTCACGGGCTGATAGCAGAAGCGGTCAAAGACACAGCCACCAACGCGGTGCTCGCCATCCTTGAAAAGCCGCGCAAAGTCCTGCATGAGAGACTCAATGCGTGCAGGCTTCTTGAAGGTGGTTTTGGTAGCGTCGGTGTACTTGGGGTTGATGAACTCCGGAACGGCACCGCCGGATGCCTTGAGGACCGAGGCATAGGATACCAAGTTGTAAATGATGGTGTTTGTGTTTCCAGGGTAGGCGGAGTATTGGGTTCCTGCCACAGCAACATCACCCCCTTCTTTGGTTAACGTTTTGGCGACCTCCTCAAAGTCATTATACTCAACGTTGATCGTTTTCCACTCCTTGGATGGTTCCAGCTGAACACGGCACAGCAGCCCGAGTGCCTCCTTAGGGCGGCGCTGCACACACGTCATGTTCATATCCAACCGCTCTCGGTTGCTGATCGCAAGAGAGATAGGGATCGTCGTGGTGGATGCCCCATTGGTGTCTTGAAAGAATGCAATATATGAATAGCCCTCATCCACCCATTGATCCACCAGCAGCTTCTCCTTCCCATCGGTTCCAACACTGACTGAGGCGTGTAGCAACGTGTGAATATCGCCGTGCCCATGAGGCTTTCTAATCAGCATGCCCTTGTCATCAATGGCAAGGTGCGCTTCACGGTCGGAAAAACAAAAGACTGTGTCTTGCTTCACAACTCGGAGATTTGGCATCTTCAACTGAAGCTCCTCGATCAGCTCCAATGTGGCGGTGTGCGTGTCGTCAGAGGTCATGATAACAAAAGGGACCTGCTCTCCGCCAACGGCCTTCGCCCAGGAGCAGTAGTGCTCCAAATACGTTATTCCTGTGGCCGTATTAAGTGGGAGACCCACCTTGATACCAGGGAACCCCAGGCGCTCACCGAGCCCACCAGCTACGAGGGCAAACACGGTCTTCTTGAGAAGTGACGAACTTGTTTCCTCGAGCTTATCCAACTCGGCACTGCGATCCTCGAGGGATGGGGCATGGAAAACGTAGGCTGGTGACTCCACATTGATGTAGGGGCAGCACTGAGAGGCTGACAGGAGTCGTCTCCCATTTTGAATGAGGCTTGCTACTCCCCCTTTGTATTGGAAGCTGAAACGGTGAAGCTGCTGCAACACATCCAGCTGCTTCGTTGTGTAGTTACCTGGGTCAGAGGGCCAACCGGCAAAGAGATGGCCCTGGTCCATCTCTGGTGAAGAGAGTGTCTTCCGAAGCGCATGAAGCTCGTCAACGGAAACGATATGCGAAGTGGCCATGGTAGAACCAAAAAAACGATAAATGAACCAAATGAAAGTAATGTGTTGAGTTTCCGAGGATAATGCACGCAACTATGATCGAGAGGTAGTACCAGTCAACCACGCAGATGGCGCGCTACGACTAGCTGCGACAGAATGCAACAAGGAAAAGAAAGCGTTGTTGAGGATAGTGGCAAGAAAGCACAATACCGGATGAATCCAAGGTGTACTTGGTACAGCACATGTACGTTATGTTGGTCGCTAGTGAGATTCCGTGGCACTAGGGAAGTTTAACCTCCCTGAATGAAGTGCTTCATGTAGGTACTGTGGTTGGGGTCCAGAAGCGGTGGATCAGGATCCTGCTGCTTCGCGTTGAAGCTTGTCGGCTTCCCGCTGTAGATGCACACCAAACGGGCAGCATCCAGTGGAGCTTCGCACACAAAACAACGAGCATTGCGTGAGTAGTTGATTTGCAGGCACAATGGGCACTGCCAGTCCATGAAGAGGCGTCGGACGTTATAATTTCGACGCAATGCATCGTGTGCCTTCGAGTGTGTGTAAACTCCCATCAAGCCGGCAAAGCCCGTCAACCACAGGGCCACCACAACGACCGCGAGCGCCTGGAGAAGAACAATGAATTGGCAGTGGGCCATCATCAGCATAACGATGGATATCGCGCCACACGCCATGAGAAACTCCGGGAACGTCATGGCCATGGACCTCTCAAGCTCATCATCACTCTTGTTGTTCTTCTTTGGAGACTCCTCCTCCGTCTCTGTTTTTCCACCTTTGCGTTTACGGAATCGATTTCCAAAGTCGCGGTTGGGTGGAGCGTTGAAGCCTGGGATGACGGCCTTCCACGAGTACGTCCGTGGGCGCGTACACTCGGGAAGTCCCATAAGGTAGCGGTAGCGGTAAACAGGTTGTTTGTCCCCTTCCTCCTCCCCCTCCATCCTTGGTACGTTCTCCGGCTCCAGGATCCCACCCACACCACCATAGACCTCATACTTGGTCAGGGACGTAGACTGGCTACTCTCATGGCCCATGGGGAGCCGACTAATGACAGTGGCGGTGGTGCCTGTCGTCAGCAGTCGGCCAACTTCTTCCTCCGTCAACTCAGCCACGTGTGTAGCAACGAGTGCGCGCAGGTCCTCCATGGAAGCGAAGGGCAGCATGACGGTACTCAGGTGCTCCTTGCCAAATGATGCAGAGAAATCCACCGACCAGGCAGAGGGAAACGTCGAGGCCAGCGCGGGAGGTGGCTGCTGCATAATAGAAGAAAACACGGCCGGGACTAGCGCACGGCTCGATGGAGGCAAAATGCAGAGGAGCTGGCACAGCGGGGTTGGGGGGTCCACCTCTAAAGGAGGCGGGGCCAAGGTGGTCTGAAGGTTATCTCCAGCTGCTCGAAGGAAGTCCACCACATCCACCGCCAAAGGAGCGTGATGGTAGTTGTAGAACCAACTCCAGCTGACGCGGTCGGAGTTGGAGCTGTAGTACCGCCACACAAAGCGAAGGCCTTCAATATACGCTTTGCAGGCATCGGATGCGGAGTCGCCAATGGAGGTTGTGGTGTGGTACACCCTTCTCCACTCTTCACGTACGGGCCACGTTAAGCCTACGGGCATGTCAGAGCCTTTCATTTCCCCACTGAGGACAGCGTAGCGACGGAACTGTGCAGCCTCCACCTTGGCTAGGGATTCGAACAAGCGACGCAGCTGGATCAAGTTGATTTCATGACTACCCAAGGTGAGATAGCCAAATGGCAGTACCTCCGTGACGTAGAGCTCAATCAGCGTATCCAAGGCACCTTCACCACAAAAGATTGTCGGGCTTCTGGGCAGAAAGTCATTACCCAGGAGCATACCGAGTACGATGAAGTCATCCACAATCTTGGCGTTGGTGGTGGTGGTACAGGGGTGAAATGCTTGGCTGTGTCCCGCGTTGGCCATGGTGGCCGCCATCCACCCAGCGGGGTCGGAAAGGGGGCAGGGGACGTGCATCACCGTTGAGACGCCCTTCAGCTCACCAGTGGCTTTGCCACCCACACGGTCAAAAGCGTAGCCGCTGGAAGATTGAAGCTCACCCTCCGCCCGTGGGTTGCCACGCATGGCGAAGTGCTTGGCAATGGAGAGTTGGTAGATCTCCGACACCAGCAACGTCCCAATGGTATCGATGTTGAAGTACTCGTACTTCTTGCAAGGGGTCACCGCCGCGTCCTCCACATCACGTCTCTCGTCATCGTCGTTGCCCTCAAGCTCCACATCTTCCTTCTTCGAGCTAGACGAGGGCTTGGTTGGGTGTCGGTCATTGTCTCGGAGAATGTACACGTTGGGAATGTGTAGCGCGAGTGACAAGAAGATGAGATCTGCATCCAAACCTACAATCACGTGAGCACCGTTGTTGCCAAATCCAACGCGTCCTGTCTGCGTGCGCATGAAATCCATAAACTTGTGCTCCCCTTCACCAGGAATTGTGGTGTCGGAGAGAATGAACGTCAATTGACGCCAGAGGGTGTCATCGGACGCAACCTTCTTCTCCACAAAGGTTCGAAGCGACGAGGCCACCTTGGTCATGAATTCAGTTCCAGGTGAGAGGCAGTTGCTATCAAATTCAGCCCGTGTATCCTCCTTCACACAATTTCTGGTTGCTGCACCATGACTCATTGGCTGAGTAGGTACTCCCATGCTCTGCATCTCCGCCTCCATTTCACACAACACATCATCCAACTCGTTCTTGGTGTCAGCGTACTCTTCTTTGGTGCAGTTGGCTAGTTCATCGAGATTGACCTGTTCCACAGCGGACTTCATGTATCGTCGAGCACGCTGTTGATTCATCTTAGCTCGAGGAGCCACACCATCAATTGCAATGTAGCACAGCTCACGTGGATTGGTTGTAACCACTAAAAGCTCAACCGCACGGCAAATGGCCTCCAGCTTCTCTTCATCTGGCCTTTGGGCAACCGACACGTCATCTTCATCATGACAACATGGATGGATAATACCGTTGAGATCAATGTAGAGTCCGTGAACGTTTCTAGGGCAAGAGGTCTCCACCATCGTTGGATACTTCTTAATGAGCCATGCGGCAAACTTTGGAACGCCCATGGTCTGTGATCTACGTTAAGTCGAGAGGAGGATGTTGTCAGTGCTCGTCCAAATCCACTAATATCTACCTGAAGAAGATGAAGTAGCGACAAGAATGATTGTGGTTCACTTCATGGTCATCTCCTGACTGCGACCAGCAGCAATCTCAACACAAGACTATTTGTAGCGGTACAGAAGGACCCCTCACACGCCCCCAATCAGGCAGCTTTCATGCCTGCTCCGAAAGCCAGTGTTCAATGTGCTTCTGCCGGTGTGGGTATCCCCTACGTCCAGCTCTACTCGACGCCCCCTCGCCAGTTTCCTTGGGCGAGACATCACGTTCATCTGGTCCTGGGCTGGGCCAACGTCTACCGGCGTGACGAGCAGCCACCCCAGCGGACTGGATAGCTCCCTGTGCAGTGATGGAAGGACTGGATCGCTCTCCAGACCACGGCATGGGCTGTGCTATACCTCCCTTGCTGTCACTGTGGCGGCGGGAGCTCTGACGTCTTGCGTGGTTGTGCCGCTTTCGGGGAGATGGAGTCGCATCGTCCAGATTCTCTTCCACCCAGACCTGTCGAGCCTTGCGAGATGAAATGGGTGCCGAATGATGCCGCGATGTATGACGTTCAGACCGAACCACTCGAAGCTGGTCCTGCTGCCTCTGTCGCTTGAGCTCCTTGCGCTGCACCTCGAGGAGAAAATCAAGTCGCTCCACAACCCGGAAGAGGGCGTGGGCTACGCCATCGCTCACTTGGCCTTCGTTTTGTTGGTTGGGTGTAGCACCACTGGGGGCCACGAGTGCCGCGCCACGATACTTGATGCTGTCTTGGAGATCCGAAAACTGACGTTCCTCGTGCCGAAGTTGGCGTGAGGCCTCCTTGTACTGCTCAATGAGGCGGTTTAGCTGCCGAGCATCTGACTCAAGCTCACTCTTCACCTTGCGCAGAAGTTGTTCTTCCGATCGGTTGTGGCGCCGACGGCACTCGTGCATGTCTGTACGCCATTCCTGGCGTAGTGACTCCATTTGAATCACTCTCGATTGGAGTTCCTGACGTCGGTCCTGAAGCATAATTCGCACCGCTGCCAAACGTTGCCCACAATCTTCCACGCTCCTGTTCTGCTCAGCCTGTTGTCGGAGATCTTCTTGGTGCAAGCGCGCAGCACTCCACGACCCCTCCTGCTGAAGGGGTACCCCATCATCCTGCTCCACAATGAAGTGCTCAGACAGAACGCGTGGCTCACCCGTCAAGGAAGAGGCGGGTACGTGAACCTGCGAGTAGGGCGTGAGAAGCGGGCTGCCCGCCGAGGTCTCGCCACGCATCGTCACTGTTGGACCCCGTGGGGTGGACCACAATGAGCTGGAGCCGAAATCGCTCTCCAGACGTCGTTGGTGCTCCTCTCCCCGTGAGCGATGAGCAATGGGAGTCACCAAGGACAGAGAGGGGCCATCACTGCCCGGTAGCAGGGTGTGTACGCTGCTGTCCTGTGGTGGTGGAATAGCCGAGCGGCCAAGATTGCTGTTGTTGGCAGAGTTGCGAAGTGGGAAAGCAGGGGGCTTCTCAGTCGTTATGGCAGTGGAGGTGGCGGAGGTCATGCTGCGCGAGACACGGTCACGATCTGCAACGGAGGACTGAAGTCGGGCAATTAAGGCCCTCCACTTGTCATGCACAGCGGCTTCTTCACAGCGAGCAGCATCTTCGTCAATGTACGTTTCATAGTCGGCAATTAGCTCCTCTTGGATGACCTCCTCCACTACAGGAGGGTTTGCCACAGGAGAAGCTGCCTTTGTTGCCGCCGCTGAAGCTCTTCTCTCAGCCAGAATTGCGCGATTGGATTCGAGTTCTTCCTCGGCCTCTCGTGTTTGGCGATCAATAGACTCCAGCTTCTTCTTCACGTCGGCCACAGTGGCATCGTGCTGCTTCTTTTGGGCTGAGATGGCTGCCTCCACAGTGGATATTGCCGCTGTGGAAGACGCCGCTGCGTTCGTGCTTGGTGTTGCGGGAGAAGACTTAGCGAGTAGGATTTCCCTTCGTTTGGCGAGGGCTGCATCCAGCAAATCCTTCTTCTGGGTGTGGTACGAGCTGCGGAATGTCTCAAGGGCTGCCTTGTGTTCCTTCTCCAGCGCTTGTAGTGCGGACTCACGCTCTTCTTGGATGAGAGCTCGCGCGGCCTGCACGTGTGGTTCCACAATGCGCTTCTGCTCTTCCGGCGGAGGTAGCTCCACCGCGGCAGATTGCATTCCCATCACCGGAGGCGTCCACTTTGGAATTGGTTCCAGCTTGGGTAGCTCCTGCGATGGAGCGGGGTGCTCAAGCAGCCACGCACGCTTCTTTTCGCCTAACAATTTGGCAAAAGTTGGAACTTTCCGTGGGTCCACAATAGACTTGGTGGTGAGACGCCGTTGATGTTCAGACTTCAACTTCGTAACCGCATCCTCGTGCTCCTTCTCCAGCTCACGTAGCGCTGCATAGTGCTTCGCAGATGCGGCTTCGGACGCACGTTCGTCGTTAGCAGGAGAGGGAGTTGCCGTGAAAGCCTTTTGCTTTCCACGTACCATCATGTCGGTTTGGTTGGTGAAATTCTCCAGCGCTTTAGCCAAATCTTTTTGAAGAGTGTCTTCCTCCACCTTCAGCCGTTGTTGATCTTCCGGTGAGAGCTCCACATTCAGCTCCGTCATGATACTGGTGTTTGCTGAGGATGCCTGTGCAGTACGAGCCTTCTCGGCTTCCAACTCCTCGCGAAGACGGTCTAGCTTCAGCTTTCCCTCAGCTTTGGCTTGTGTTAGTTTAGCTGCGCACGTACTTCCAACGGCTTCCGTCTCACTATCCGCTTCCCGCTGCGCATTCGCGACAGCCTCTCGAATCAGTGCATCACGCGAGAGAGTAGCGCCACTGGATGACTGCCCTGCTGCTGGTGCGCCTAAGCTTGCGACGGCCTGTTGGACCTTCTTAATCACATCGTCCAACTCCGCCTGCTTCTGTGTGACGGTGGCCTGCAATGTGGCAACCATCTTCTCACCCAATTCAGACTGCATCGCGAGCTTCTTGTCATTGTCCGCCTTGATTCGACTGGTGGAGTCCGCCACAAAGGCATCACCACGCTTCTGCAGCTCATCCAAAGCACAGCGTTGCTCCTCTTCGAGCTGAGTCAGCTCCTGCTGCATCTTCGCCTCCAGCTCAGCCCGCTTGGCATTCACATCGTCAGCTTTCTTCGCTGTCAATGATTGCTTGAGCTCGCCAATCGTAGTTCCTTTAACTGACTCTACTTCTTTTCCACGCACATCTACCTTCTTCGTCAGTACCTCCAGGTGCTCCTGGAGCTCCTTCAGTCGCTTCTCCCACGCAGCTTGCAGGTCCTTCTCTTCCTTGGCGAGCACCACCCTCTGCTGAGCCGACTTGGACGTCTTTTCGGCATCATACTCCGACTTCAGCTTTGCCTGTGTAGCTGCAAGTTCCTTCTCCAGCCGGTCACGCTCCTCTTGAAGCTGCTTCTCCATCCGTGTGGAAGTGGATCGACGAAGGGGTGCAAACTCCTCCTCAATGCGCTTGCGCATTGCCCCTTCAATATCCTTGGCCCCCATCATTGGCTGAGGTGGAGATGCCGCGCCACTACGTTTGCCCAGCGTTGGGCTACCAAACTTGACTGTGCTGCTGTTCAGGCTACTACTGTTGAGGACGGGGCTGCCGCTCATATTTCCACTAAGAAGGTCTGACACATCGGGCAGTGGTCGACCAAGAAGTGTGTCCGTCAAAGGCTTTCCAAGGGGACCGAGGGAAGCACTGGCACTTGGCTTCTTGCCACCAAATAAAGCATCTGCAACAGCCTTGGTAGACCCAGACGCTTTGCGTGGCCCAGAAGCCGGTGACGCTGCCTTGGTTGCAGTAGGCGCTGGCGCTGTTGTTGAGGTGGCCTTTTTGCCTCCCTCTTTCCCCCCGCCCTTGGTCCCGGCGGCACGTGCCTTCACAACCTTTTCCTTGAAGACATCGTCGAGTGGGTGGTCCCACAGGCTCTCGCCTGACTTGAAGTTGAAGTAGTAAATCTCCTTGTCACTGGTCTCACAGGCTCGCCATTCCGGCGGAAGAGGAGTTCGAAGACCCTCTCGGGCAATGTAGAGGAGCTCAGGCTCCTTGTGGATATCAATGCCAATGAACTCGGCATAATCTTCGAGTTCATCCTGCTCAGGTTCGTAGTCGGGATCGCAAGTGTCCGGTAGAACGGTGCTAACGGTGCCATCTTCTCCAGTGAAGATCTCTCCAGGTTGTGGTACTTCGAACATCTACAGTAGCAGATTCAGTTGTGGTGTGGCCAGCCAAAGTCCACAGCCAATCAAAGTCTATGTCGAATCTAGTAATCCGGGGAGTTGGGACGGTTGCTTTGTGGACAAACTGTGGGACTGATCTTGTGCCGAAACTGCCCGCACTTGAAACGGCCTCACCTGTAGAGGTGGTCGTTTGATGGGGCACAGAAGCCTACAGAGTACAGTAGTACGCTGCGCCGAATGCTTGTTGAAGTTGAGAAGGAAGGAGGAGACACATTAACCTACGCCACAGGGTAACATCCAAGAAGCAATGAGTTGGTGGTGAAGAGTCAGAAGAAGAATAACTTGATTATGTCTGTGAAGTCGAGGTGTTGCCACGGCCTCCGTGGTTGAGGCAGGTTCATGGCGTCATCGCCGTGCGGTGGACGTCAGAGGGTAAATACCTCCGCGGTTGTTGGACTTCCGTCTTGGCGAGCAACGGCAGCAGGAGCAGAGGTACTTCTGTCAGTGGTGAGTGGAGCTCGACGCTCATAACGGCCATGGAGTTCACCTGAGGACATGACGGAGCTAGCCATGTAGCGGTTGCTCATTTGGATCGTCTTTCGGACATCGTCAAGAGATCGTTTGGTGTTCTTGAGCGAGAGAAGACGCCCGAGCATTGCTGAGTACCTGCGACGTGAAACAGCAGTGAGACTCAGTTGAATGGATGTTCCAGTAGGTGATGCGGAAATCCACACCGGAACACGCCACTCGCCAATCGCATCATAGAGTGAATCCTTCACAGATGGCGTAGCAACTCGTACAACGGCATTTCCGGAACCTCCGACAGGAACTGGCACCGAGCCGCAATCCTCTGCGAGAATCTTTCCGTTTGCCAACAGCAGCTGAAGCTGTTTGAGGGGAAGACACAACACTCCTGATTTGGCTGCAGGTGAGATCATTCGTGCACCAGCCTCAGTCAAACGGCCTTGAGCGTCAACGATCTGAGTCCCCAACGTCAATAAGTTGGTAGATGAGCTCGCAGGGATTGCTGAGAGCTGCGCCACCACCGCATTCGATACTAAAGATAGTCCATTTGCTGAAGACCACATGCAGCTGAGTTGTGTTCGCACGATGAAGTCCTGGACCATTGTGGCTGTAGACGGGGGTGGAAAGCACCACTCAAAGCAGCGACACACAACTTCATGTTGCGGTGGAAGACAGGAGAGCCCGTGTTGCTGAACCACATTGGAAGAGCTCACATCGGAACTCTGAGAACCACGCTGGGAGCTGGTATCAGCTTCCCTCCAGGCCAACGGTGACAACGACTGCCGCGTTGGTTCAGGCAGAGGATGGGCAAAGCTGGAATGTGAACGATGCTTTCGAAGCACAGCGACGAAGAAGCCGTCACTGCCATCATTTTGGTGAGGTAGTACTCGACGGCAGCAGCGGTGAAGCTCGTCTGAGATGTGCTGCTCCTGCTCCCCTTCAGACACACGTGGAGGAAACAAGGCTGGCGGAGCATCACGGTCCTCCGTACCGTCCCCGCGGTAAAAGCCACCCGACGGCGACGGAACCAGCCACGTGCGAAGTCCACGTGTTAGGCGTAGGTCACCAGGTTGTGATGTAGGTGTACCACCACCCTGGCGGAGCAACACATGATGGGAGTTGGTTGGTGGATGTTCTAATACCACGGAGGCCTGACCCTCGCGCAGCACCGACGCCACGACCGCCTCGTTCTCCAACGGATTGAGCGAGCAGGTAGAGTACACCACAAGGCCACCAACTTTGCAGAGCTGAATAGCCCGTCGAAGCAATTCCCTCTGCTGACTGAAGAACTCCAGCCCACGCTGCGGGTGCCACAGACGCCACGAAAGTACCTCGCGGCCCATGCGGCCTTCTCCGGAGCATGGCGCATCAAGCAGAACCTTGTCAAAGGAAAGCTGTGGCCGGCTGGGGTGAAAGTTGTCATACGAAAGAAGCGCTTCACCACGGCCATGAAGGACAGCCGACCGAGGAGAAACCCCAGTGAGCCGCTTTCCCAGGTCATGGGCTCTGCTGTGGTTGGCCTCACTAGCAACCACATGAGCACTCGTTAACTCCCCTGTGGATGAATTCCTCGTGGAGTGTTCCAGAAGCAGCATGGTCTTGCTTCCAGGTGCTGCACACATGTCCAGTACCATATCGTTGGGTTGTGGATCGAGACAGAAGACGGGGAACATACTGGATGTGCTTTGATACGAAAGCACACGTTCCTTGGCCAAAGCCCCCAATAGCTGCCGATCGGCCTGAAGGCGGCTGAAGGGAACGGATGCAGAGGTATCCACGACGTAGGCCCCTGAGCAATTGGGAAGCCATGAAACACGGTGAACTCCATCACGCGCATCTAGCACAGATTGTGCAGCAGACCCATGAGGATGTGAGCAGTGCACACGAAACCCAACGAGCTCCGGACGGCGGCGCATTGAATCCACCAAAGCGCTAAGCTCTGCTTCATCACGTACGATGCCCTGACGAAGAAAGTAGCGAGAAAATGATTGATTAGGAAGTACAGTGCGAATGGCTCGCTGCTCTTGAAGTTGGGATACCGCCATCATGGATCGATGTACTGCTGGAACCACCGACGTATCCACGACCGAAGAAGATGGCTGGCTAAGGGAGTGCGCTAGTGATTCAATGTCATTCATGTGGCGCACTGCTTCCACATCTTCCTCCGCTTGGTGACGAACAAGTGCTGGGGAGTTTTGACTATTCGCTTGAAGTTCACCTCGCGTGATGGCCCGCCTGACCGCCACTCCTCGGTTCAGCGTACTTAAAATGACCTCCACCTTGGTGGTTAGGTCCTTGTTCTGCCGTGACGCTTCCTTCGCAGTGATGGACTCCGCCCTTGACCGCACTCGAGCCTCCAACTGCTCCAGCTCCTCCAAGGTGGCGCAGGATTGGGCAGCGGCAGTGACCCATGCTGGATCCATGTGTCGTACCAACTCTCCTTCTTGAAGGGCAAAAAGCAATGCACACTCAGCAACTTTGGCGTTCCTTCGCCTTGCCGCCTCCTTCGCAAGTGCCGTCAAGTTGGCAGCAACCCAGCTTCTCTGCTGCGATACGTTGTTGTGATTTGACCGCTGGCCGCCAACAACATACTTGGCAACCTCTTTGTAGGCCTGATCGCGCGTTCGACGGCGTTCGAACAGATGCGACATCTGTGCTTTTACTGCTGCAAAGGAGTCTACCAGCAGGCCATGTGTGCGATTCATGAGGCCCCTCGAAGAAGTGCGGAACCCAACGTTGACTCACACAAGCTACCTACACGACCTCTCACTGGGAAGTTAGTCAGGAAAACAAATCAACAATTAGGATAGGAGGCAAGAATATCAAAGAGAGTTGAACTATATGAGTGATTTACTTCACCTCTGTACACTAGTGTGTAGACCCTGTCAGTGAAAGTGAAGCAATTTGGGGGGTAAACCCGATTCCGCCTACCTTCATAACTACCCTCACCTACATCTAGGTGCAGCTACTGCACCATCAGCATGCCCATCATGCTAGCAACCAAACACATTGGACCACGAATCTGCACGTCGGTGTTTCACGACGGCAGAACCTATATAACGGCTTACTTGCAGGGCCACCAGTACTCGTCAAAAGCGTTGGGATATGTATAGCGGTACACAAAGGTCTTGCGGTACTTGATCTCACGGCCACGAGAATCCTTGTATACACCCAGCTCAAGCTCTACATTACGCCACTCACGTGCAAACCGCTTCACGCGGTCCACACGCGTTTCACCAGGAATACGCTTCTTCACGTGCGCATTGATATCCTCATGCACGGGGTCCCACTGTGCGCTGGGCTGCCTAATGTACTTGGAGCGTCGCTGAACCGCTGATGCCGCGGGCGCGGAGCTAAGAATGGAGACCGCAGAGCTGGAGAGGCCAGCACAGGTCAGAACAGAACCGCGACGCCACATTGTGTATGTGGTGTGAATACGGCGGAGAAAACACCTAACTAACTACGTGGGCAACAAGATGAACGTAAAAAGAGAACTAGATCAACGATCCAAAAACAACACACGCACGCTTGTCCACATTCGGAGAGAGTGGGTGCAAGGGTTCACCTGGAATTCTTGCCTCCGTGCCGAGAGTCAGGCACACCAAAAGGCAAGTCTACTCGCCATTAATCTCCGTTCTGAGAAGCTGTCCACTTGGTAAACAAACGACATGCAGTGTCACCACCACTGCACATAGAGAAGCACTTCCACCTTCCTGCTACCACCTCCAGCAAAATCGGATGCGCGAGAGATATGAACTTGCATCGTACGTGGTTCCGCGGACGTGTCAACGGTTGTGATGATGCAGGAACAAAAAGGGGGGAAAAATAATGAAAACACATAGTCAGTATGACGCCATCCATCCTTCCGTATTCAGATTGAGGATCAAAGAACAACTGACATACCACCTACACCTTTTCTCCTTCACAAACATGTTGGTTGACAGCATGATGAGCGTCACTTTGCGCGCAAGCACACACCTGTCTGTTCTAAAGTCCTCCAGAAATATGTACGCAGGGAGAACCACCAACTACTCCAGCTGGTCACTGTCCCGAAGGGGGAGGGGGAAGAAGTATCAGAACGCATAGGAGTGAACAGCACCTGATTCTGTCATAGCACATAGAGAATACCCACACACCATACTGCAGCCCACTCGGAGTCACAATGAAAAGGTGAGCTTACTTCCGTTCCTCGAAGGCAGTATAAGTATATGGATGTGAAATCGCGCACACATCGAAAAACTCTAATGTTCGGATGCATTGCCAAGACAATTGAACCAGACTTTTGATTGTTGTTTGCCGAGAAGAAAGTGAGTGGGAGGGGGGTGATGGCAGGCCGCAGCGGAGGTGCGTGTTCAAATAAAGAACGCTCCTCTGCCCTCCGCGGCACTCTAGGATTTTGAAAGACGCGCAATCACAGCGTCAATGTCAGAGTGGATGTGCTTCCACTCCTCCTTTGTTGGCTTGGACATGTTGCTCATCCGCTTGCTAATTTGACGAAGAGATTCTACAGATTGCTGGACAGCGTCCTTCTTCACTGACTGATCCAGTCCATTACCCCGCCGTTTGGAGCTGCTCTTCTTCGTCTCCTCCTCACACCGCAGCTGAGACAGCTCCTCCTGCTGCTCCGCCAGTTTCTGAGAGAGGGCTCGATTCTCCTCTTCTTTCTTTTCCAAGTCTTCGAGAAGCTCTGCCGCCTGGTCGTCGATACTTCCCTCAGATTCATCACCATCATCATCCATCTCAATGTCAGGAGCATCCGCCTCTTCTGTGATGCAGGGGTGATCTAAGAGGGCCACAGCGGTGGATTTTGTCGGGCATGGAAACGCACTCGGAGTCGCCTTGAAGTCAACGTTGGTGACGTTGCACGGCTCCTCCGAGAAGATGAAGATGTCAAACTTGCGATCACGCGCCACCTTTTGACTCTTCCCCTCCCCAGCCTCTGTCCGCATCATTCCTTCCACCTGGATGGTCAGTGGCCCATTCGCCTCATACTCCACAGCTGCCTCGGAGTTCCAGAAGCTATCAATACCTCCAACCTTCTTGCCCTTCTCATTCAGCATGCGTACGCGAAGGAAGGTTCCTGGGCTGTTGGCCACCGTCACCAGCTTTCCTTTGCCATCCACCGTGATCTTGGCGGGCTGGCCGGCCCACATGCCAGCAAAGCTGCTGGAGAGCCACTCACTGGTTGGGTGGGCCAGAGGGCTAAACTTCACGTCATCGGAATCACAGTAGATGGAGATTCGGCAGGTGTCCATGCATGGAGTCTCTGTGAAGGGGATGTACGCGTAGGACTCTCCCCGCTTGAGAGCGGCTGAGGTGGTGATGTAGCTATTACTGGCGAAGGTGTTGCTAGCGACGAAGGTGCTTCCCTGTGGAAGGGGTACGAGGGCCTTTAGGTAGCGCTTGCTTGGGGCAAAACCATTGGTGAAGAGCCTCCCGTGTAGTCGGGGGCGTGTATTGAGCTCCTCATCCTCCTCCTCTGCCCGGAGACGTGCGCGCTGACGGTCAAGGGAGAGATAGGAAAGTACAAACACCGCGCGGCAGTTTTCTTGCGGGGTAAAGATGATTTGGGGATTGCAACGCCAGTCGAAGCTCTCGCCGCAGCGGCCGGTGAACTCGGTCCACTTGCCATCCAAGACGGTGTGCACCCAGCCCAGCTGATCTGGCACGGCGGTGAGCTCAATCGGATTGTCGCCGAAGGCGGAGAGGGCAAACTCCGTCTGCCGCCCCTTCTGGCTAGTGAAGGGTACGACCATGTAGGGTGTGTCCGAGGGAGGTAGGCGGCAGTGTAGAACGTTCTCACAATTGGAGGTGTACTTGCCAATCTCCACCATACGGCCGTGGAAGTCCAGCTGCTTCAGGCCCGCCTTAGACAGCTCTGGATCACCTTCGAAGATGGCTAAGCCCATGTAGACGGCGTTGTTGCGGCGCTTCTTGCGCATACGCTTCTCGTAGAGGGTGTCCTGGATAATGAAGGCGATGTCCGTTTCCTTGGACACGCGAAGGTAAAACTGTGGGTTGTCCATGAAGGTGGAGAAGATGGGGCGGCCACCGGAGCTCGCCAAGGTCCACTTGTCCAGCACCGTCACACCATGATAAGGAAAGGGAGAGGCTGTCTCTTGTGCCGTGGCACGACCGAAGCCCTCACGTGCCGTATTGGTACCAAACACACGTGCAAGACCCTCCAAGAGACGGAACTTCACCTCCCCATAGCGGCGGTGTTGGCGAGCCATGGCCAAGTTGGCCTCGCTGCTGCAGCAAAGATTCACCAGCGCGTAGGACGCAAGAATAGGAACCTGATGATCGCGGGCACCACTGGGACTGAAGAGGACATCAATGAGTAAATCTATACCACCGTAGCTGGCAATGAGCTTCTGCATGTCGGGGTCTCCATGAGCCAGACGGCCAATGCAGTTGGTAGCGGCCTTGGTGAGATTGACCACTTCTTCTGGCGTGGTTCGAATCGTCTCGAGAAGCTTTGGCACCACGTCCAACTTACGGAAGCGGCGAACGGCTTCTGGGTTGGAGTCCACAATGGATGCCACGGCTGCACAAGCGGCCTCCTGGACCTGCTGATTCGGATAGCCGTAAATGAGCTCCACAAGTAGCTCATACACTACAGAAGAAAGAGCATGCTTATTCGTCTTAGAACCCCGGCACACCGCCTCGAGAGCGACGCAAGCAGCTTCCTTGCATCGCTCCTCCTTCACCTGTAGCAGCCGCGTGAGCGCATCCACGCCACCGAGGCTGGCAAACTGCTCACGGCCCGCATCATCAATCACGCTGGCAATCGTCTGTGCCGCATTGGAGCGGTAAAAGTTGGATGCCGACTTGTCCACGAAGTGCACCAAACGTTGCAGGCCCTCTAGCTCACGGAATGTGGTTCGCGACTCGGGGAAGAGAACACAGTGGGACGTAAGATCATCGAAAGTTTCCGGAAGGTTGGCCATGATGCGCGTGAGCTCCGTCTGTCGCTTGAGATGCTTGCGCGACTTGCTCCGCTCTCCGCGACGGTTGCGTGTCCGCTCCTCCTCGCTCTGGGCAATCTGCTTGATTTGCAGGAATCCAGCCTCATTCTTGCGCTTTGTGCTGAGCTCCTCCTGCAGAGACTCAATGTGTGAACGCATCTTCTCAATCATGGCCTCCATCTCCGCCAAACGTGTGTAGTCAATGGCATTACGAACTGGACGGAGAACAAGCTGCAGGGCACGTTTGCCGAACTCAATTGTAGAGCTGGTTTCACTCCGCCACATGGCACTTCCCGAGACGGCAAGCATGAAGTGGACTAAGTTGGAACCTCCCAAGCTGGACTGGAGCAAATAGGTGAGCTTGCTATCCTTGTAGGGGATGTGAATACGGCGGTTGCGGTGCTTGGCCTGCTCCACCAGGCGCACAACCACATTTCCTAACGCACTCAGAGATTTGTTAATGTGAATGGCCTCCATCATGACCTCACCCGTCGCGCGGGACTCGTTGAGGCGCTCTGAACCAGCAAGATCCACCATGTTCAGCTGCGCATGAGAGCCGGGAAGTGTGGGCTCATCCCACTGCAGCTTGAGCATCAAAATCATGTGACTTCGAGAGGAAACCAAGTTCATCTCGGTGGCATTCGTGGCGCGCATCTTGGATGCCTCATAGTACGCTTTCATACACTCATCCACACCCTTCACCTTTCGCCACGTTGCATCACGGGCAATGTACTGGCCAGTGCGGTCCATGTGGATGTCCAACTGCTTTCGGCCATTGAGAAGATCCTGAATACGTTCCTGATAAATTTGGACCAGACTCATTTCCACCACCGCATCGGTGATGTCGGAGTTTTCATCGAAGTTCTTGAAGATTTGCGAGATAATGCGTGGAATCAGGCCCTGTGTATCTTTTGCTTGAGATGTCTTGTCACCCTCCATCGTGTACGTCTTTCCACTTCCGGTTTGGCCATAAGCAAAAATGGAAGCATTGTAGCCACCCATGAGGGTTCGCAGTACCTCTGGTCCAACGAGATCAAACACCTCTTGTTGCTTCTTCTCCATGCCAAAGATGTGATCGAAGCGCACCTCCAGGTCCTGGCCTCCATCGTCCTTCTTGAAGTAGAGAACATCAGGCTGGCGGGAGTTGCCACTGCAAATGACCTCTCCTTTGCCCTCCTTCTCCTCTCGGTCATTGAGCGGTCTAATGCGGATGTACACGCGTGGGCGTGAGACAACCGCCTTGCTCATGTTTGCCGAAGTTGTATGTGTCTGGGGTTTTGTACAGTGAAAGGGGGTGGTATAATGAGTGCGTGCAGAAGGTCCAACACACACAGGGGGTGGGCAATGGAACGCAGACTGTACCGATGAGAACTAGAAATCGGTGCGTTCAAGGGGTGTGACACACGTTGTGGCCGACACCAAGAAAGAAAAGCGTGCTACCCTTTTGTGGAGGATATTTGAGGTACAGAGACACACACACACAAGAAAGTATTAGATGTGACCACAACACTTCACTTTTGTGTGCGGAAAGCTTTGGTGGAGCACTAAAAATAGAGAACAAGTGAAGAAACGGAAGCAAATTGGATGAAAGAGGTGCATCCACTGGTATCCGACAGACATCTGCTCATCTGCACTTCATGAAGGTAACTCTGTTCGTGGAATACTCACAGTACAAGTTGATGAAAGGACACGCTTGGAGTGCAATGGTGTCGCGATTCATTTCAACGCCAACACAGAAACACAGCTTGACGACCCAAAGCATCGTACGTCTTCCCAAACTCGGTGCGATACCACTGATGATGCGCTCGTCCGCGCGGAACCAGATTCGCCAACACGTACACCACAAAACTGATTGCTGCCCACACAGTGGGGGAAGGGATGAGTTGCCACCACGTGCCCTGGGAGCTACTTAGCAACCAAAAAGAAGAAGATTCAATGCCCATCATGTCATGATGGAAACGATAAAAGGCACGTTTCATCATCACATTGTCACGGCTGTTCTCCAGAGAAGACGCGTAGACCACCGTCGCGTAGCCAACCCACTCCACAATTTCACCAAAGAAGTTGGGGCAGCTAACATAGTGAAACCAACCCCCATATGGGATGCGGTAGCCTTTGGATGACACTGTCGTGGCACCCTGACGCGTTGTGTCAGCTTCCTGGTGAGGATCACTTGAGGTGGATTGGCCGGCTGCCTGACGCTTGAGCCCACAGAGGTAATAATCGCTGCACACGTTGATGTACATCCCACCAAAGAAGAGAGCCACACCTACGGCAAAGAAAACGATGGTCATGATCACAATCCACCTATCTGCCGCTTCACCTGGTGAGTCACGCGGCATTTCCATGGCGTGCCTCCACCACAATCTAGTTGGAGTTGCTGCAGTTATCCAGACATTGGCCAATACCTGCAAACGACCATTGAGCAAGCAGTAGATTGTGGCACTCCACGTGACGTGGAGAGGAACGTCGTTGCTTCGAGAACTCACACGAAGTGGATAAATGAAACTTCGATGTAGGTAATGAAGTAAGAAAAGCAACAGGCCAACCGGGCATCGCCACAGCGCCTCCGTCATAACAGACATAAATGGCAATGTGGCTTCGGATTTACCCACTGTTGCGTGTGCCGCGTAGTATGCCGCTGGATACTCCACCATGACAAACAGGAGCACGTTCAGAACGGTGGGCATCTCTTGCAGTGCCCAGGATAGCCGTGCAGGGACCTTCCATGGAATGATTGTTGTTGGTGCGTATCGACCAAAGGGAGGCACCACAACATAGCTCACAACAATGTACGTCACACATGCCATGAATACATGAAGCAAAGATCCACGCATCAGTAGTTGGGTGCGTTCAGCAGCTGCAGCTTGTTCCCCTTCAGTTTGCATGGCACCATCTTCAAGGATAGAGGTGTGAAACATGGATGATGGCGTCTGAGCGCGTGACTGATTGGCTGTGAGGGTGAACGTGTGATTCCAAATCCCCACTGAGTGCGTCTGTACAGTCCTTGACCTGCTACCATCCGTCACGGAAAAGATCATGGGCTGGCTCATGGGGCCCATAGCCAGCCACACCAGCACGAAGCATGTCATGATGAGGTGAAGTGCCGCATACACACAGCATCTCCATCCTTTGGATGTCGGTTGGTTCTGTGCCATCTCACAGCTCAATGGTCAAAACTAGAGTGAAGTATTCTCTCTGGTTGGTGCACACCGCACAGAAGGGAGGCAAGCGGAGGAACAGAGTCGGCAACTTGGGGAGGATGGGCGTCACGACACTGGTGCCCATTCCGTGAGAAGAACAAGTAAGCAGTACGTGGTGGTGGTGAATTGCCACAGGTGTGTGGTCCAACGGCAGGAACGATAGCCCATGCTGCTACCGCAGCGGCATGCATCGTTGTGTTGTCACATTCAACACAACGATGCCTTGGAAGTAGGGCCGTTCACTGCAAGCGGAAGTACATCCCCCACGGGCCTCCTCACCCTCTGCTCTCTAACCTTCTCAAAGACAAACATGTAGCCATGGCTCGTGCGGTCGTGCAGCAAGTCCAGATCAACATCTCCCACCTCCTCATCGTTTGCAAGCTTCCACTGAACCTCCTCAGCCACGCCTGAGGACGAGGGGCCTCGAACAGCAAAGAAGGCAATGTAGTGGCCGGATTGCAAGCTACGTCCCACATGTAGCACCACTCCATGAATACGGTACGTCACCTCAAGGCAGTCAATGAATGTGTCGGGGGAACATTTTCCAGTGTTGGTGGCAGATTGCGCACCACTCTGCGCTTCCGCTCGACCACGTGCAGCAACCAACGAATCATCCAGCGTCTTAGCAAGTGAGTTCTGCTCCGATACGGTGGAATTCTCTCCTTCTTCATTGTCGCGGTCATTGGCAGATTCCTCCTTATCTTCATCCGAGCTACATGGCCGGATGAGCTCCAAGGGAAGCGAGTACACCGTCAAGTCCTCTGGAACGCCCACTTTTTGGTCATCCTTGCGCATCACAGCTTGCCCCTGTTCGAAGCTAATGTGGAAACGTTTGAGCTGCACAATGAGCATCGATGGGGGTGTGCCTAGGAAGCAGCCACCTTGAAACTGCTGAGATGTGGATCCACACTTATCACAGCGATAGCCATCAAGCGCCTCGTACTCCATACTTCGATGTAGTAGCGTCGCAAGATTTGGAATCTCCACAGGTGCGTCTGCAGTTCGCTCTTCAAAGAGTGGCTCCGCAGGCTGGGGCTTCTCTGGAAATGAGATGCTGATGTTGATGAAGGTTTCCTCCGTCACGATTTCATGACGACAGGTATCATTCATGCAGCGAATCATGTTCAGTAACCGTCCTTGAAGAAGTTCGTTTATCCATACCTCTTTCGGTGGCAACACAGCTACTGAGGTCACATCACGCTTCAGATTCTCCTCCTCATCCTCCTTCAGCTCACGTACCTCCGCCAAACGACGATCGAAGAGCATCGCCTCGGACTCCAGCCGCGCAACAAGAGCTACAAAAAATTCATGTGCATCCTCTTGCTCACCCGTGAAGAAGTCATCGTCAAAACAGGCAGCGAGGGGATGGAGAATGACACCACGCTCGTACAAACTTGGTCCTGGCGCGTAGCCAATCACGTTATCCTCGTCATCCTCTCCATCATCATCTGAGCTGGCGACTGCGCGACCATTCATGGAGAGCTCATAGCGTCGCACAAACTGGCGGTAGATGCGGCCTCGATTGGGAAAGTGCGCTGGGGTGTGGAGCCGTTGGATTAAGCCCTCACGCCTCCGCTGCTCCGCCACAAATGAAGAAAGAACGTTGTGGATATACCGATAAACATCGGGTATCGCAACCATAGGCTCACGATCTGGCTGAGTATCGTCCTGTTCAGCCTCATCACCGGCCGCATGTTCTTCGGAATTCACCTCGTTGGAAATGGAGGTAGCACTGGCAGTGGCTGATGACGAGCTACTACCACTACTGCTACCCACCTCCAGTGATAGGGCCACCACCAGCTCTGCAATGCCAAGATCCAGACCACAGCGCCGTCTCTCCTGCTCCGCCGCCAACGCATCCTCACTTTGCTTGGTGGTGCCGTTGGTGTTGGAGGTGGTTCGCTTCTGCTTCTTGGAAGGGGCGCCACGACGTGGGCTCCGTGTTGGTGGTGGTGGCTGCGAGGACGGCGAAGAGGTGGATGGGCTGCGGCTCCGCTTCCCTCCTCCGCCTCCCGTGATGGGAAGGGGCAGATAGCCACTGCCCCACCCTTCCGGTGGCAGTGGAGCAGATGCCCCCTGTAGAAGCCACTCGAGGTGCCGTGAGGCGCGATGCAGTGGAGAGTGCAGCAACCCTTGACGAAAGGTTGGGCATCGCAACAACATCGTCAATATGCTACAGGCGTAGCAGTCGTTGCGGCGATTCCCGAAGCCACTGAAGTCAGGAATCCGTCCTGTTGGACGTGCTTCCGTTTCATCCCCCTCCAACTCCACCATCATCACTTTTCCGCCCTGGCTGCCCATGGGAGGGGTGAGAGAGGCAGTGGTGCAGTCCTCTGCGAAGCCACTCGCACCATGAAAGGAGTCGGGGTGATCTGGAAAAGAGAGGGAGGGCGGGCTGACAGCTGCTGGGGCGTCTTCGGTGCGGCCGGCAGCCACACTGACCCCCGGGCTGGAGGAGCCCGACTCCAACACCATCCACGACGGCGATCCACTCTCCACGCGGGAAAGGTGCTGCGGAATCGTCCGCGGAGATACGGCAGCTCGAAGAGGAGGTGTAAGAGGGGGGTGTGCATCGCTTCCATCAGGGAATGTGCGACGACTAGTATGTGGGTGATGTGTGGAGGTATCTCGACTATGATCTGAGGAACGATGACTGGAGCGTTGTGGGCCGTGAAGGCCGTGAAGGGAGCTGCGGTTAGAGGCTGGAGCGGTGACGGAGGCAGGAGAGGCTGAGTGCGTGCGATGGCGAGCCTCCGGCAACTCTGGAGCATCAGGGCGTTGCGTCTGGGATGGACTGCGCTGTCGTGGGGAGATGCAGCCATTGCCGTGGTCGTCGTCATCATCCCCGTACGGGGTGCGGTAAACCACAGTGCTTCGAGTGCGTGGAAGTGATGGTGTTTCACCATTTTGCTCTGTGGTCATAGTTTGGCCACGATGGGGTGCGGGTGAGCGATTACGCGCTCGACCGCTGTTGTGCCGCTTGTCGTCATCATCATGCATGAGAAGTCTGCTGAAGAAGCAACTCCCAAAAAAAACCCACAAATTCACTCGCACACGCTACTGCTGTTGTTCCTCAGCTGTGTGTGCAGCGGGTGTGGTGGCGTGTAGGGTTGGAGAGGGAGTACAACCAGGAATAGATGATGTTTCTGCGTTGCAAGGTTAGAAAATTTTTGCAATCCACGCAAGGTATGCCGGTGGACAGCGAAGTTAACGCAGCAAGTGATATAATTTTCTATCAATGGGAAGGAGATGTTTCAGTGGCTACAAGGGAGGGAGTGGGTAGCCAAGAATGACGGAGGCCGCCGCAGTGCCAATCTATATGAGCTACTGTTGTGGTACATACAATCAAAGGAGAGAGAGAAGCAGTGAGTGCATCAGTACATGCCCGAGAATGCAGAGAGTCGGGTAGCGATGATGATGATGGTGTTGATGAGTGAATCAGTGAAGCAGAGGTCTACTGTATAGTTGTGTGGCGTTGTGCCTGATGTCGTGCCACGCATCGAAAACGATGAGCAGTGCGAATCGCCTTGGCCAGGATGGAATCGCAAATGATGGGTGCGGTGGGGGTCGTGAACTGATCTGTGGAAGGTGATGAGTCCTCGTGGACCTCTACAAGAAGAACGGCTTTCGAATCGCCGCCAAATGTTTGGTCCACCAAGTCAGCAACGGCGCCGAGAGGAGGCCGAGAAGTCAATCCACGCAACTTGTGCTGGACGGCTGCTGAATACTTCTGCCAGGAAGCGTATGAATGGCTGTTCCAGTCGTCTCCATCCACATCTACTGCGCTGCAAGGTGAATCTCTCATTGCGGCAATGCATCCCTCCGCCACAGACACTGCCTCGCCAAGGTAAGCAAGGAGTGGGGATGCCGACTGAGTTGTTCCACAAGAGAGAACAAAGGCCACCGTAGATGTGCAGCGGCAGCCCGAGTCGCATGTTTCTAGCATCAACAGCACAACCGTAGTCTTAGGAGAGTTCGTACCAGGACAGTGTGTCGCCCCTTCCAAGGAGGCGTTCATGAGCACTCCAGCTTGGCGTGCGAGGCCTTGTCGCAACACCATGGCCGCTTCAGCCACCGAAGAAATATCCATGGAGGTGAGCCCTTGGCCGGAAACACCCGCACAGCTGGTAAATTGGTCGCCTCTAACAAGAGAGGTGATGGGCCAACGCCGATCGCTTCCTTGTCCTTGGTAGAGATCCGCCCATTGGCTAAGACAAATTTTCTGCTCCGAGGGGGAGTACCGTCGTACATCGAGCAGATCTGTCACGTGACTTGCAGATGGCGTCAACACAGACATGGAGGCACGTGTGGTCAGTGCGGATGACGCGGAGAGAATCATGTCGAGAAGTCTCAGACACACATCCACAGCCACAATGGAATTGCCCATGGACTCATTGGCACACTCATCTACACGTGTGTGTGTCACTCGTGGGCACAGGAAGGTGTAGTTGTACCCTGCACGAACCTCGTCCGCCACCAGTCCTAGGCCCATGGAGTCTGCCATATCCATCCCATCTACTACACATCTACCTTCATGGCGCACGTGAGTGATGGCGTCCAGACACAGTTGCTCTCCACTGGCTGTATCGATCATTGTGTAGGGATCTAACACCTCCACGGTTGACTTGGATGAGCCCTCATCTTCATTGTGGAGACGTGATGAAGGCCTAGCCTCTAATGTCTTGTCTTCCGGGGAGGAAAACACAACCACCGATCGTTGATGACAACGGGACTGATTCAGCGCACGTTGAAGTCGTCGCTCCACAAGCTGAGATACAGCAAATTGTTGCGTTGACGTAATAAGCTGCTCGCGGAGGCGCTCTTTTTCGCCTCTCAAAGACTTCTCTATTCCCGTTGCCGCGTTGAGGGCTTGTTGGAGCTCCTCCACCCGTGCAGCAGCCTGTTCATGGTCCTGGCTGACCTTCTCATAGCGATCAACGTCATCATGGAGATGCGCTTGGCAATCACGATGCTGGCATTGAATGGAGCACAGCTGCTGCCACAACATGGTTGGTGAATTATTATCCATGAAGAGTGCTATTCACTCTTCCACATCTATCCTTTGTTCGAAGCTCTTCTCTAACAAAGTGAAGTTGTCACTCTTCAATTGCGCGTACGAACCCGACACGAGTAGAAGACAAGGAAATGAAAGACGGAGTAAGTTGGTGGGTGGGCAATGGAGGTTGTTTGCTCCATCGGGGAAGAGAGGCAACGAGGTGGTTCTTGGCAGGAGCTTCCACTCAGACACGAGAATGGATAGAATTGGGAGGCGGGAGTGAAAATAACAGTGTTCTGCAACTCGCCCCGGGCCATATAGTAGCAGTGGGACAGAACAGGAAGTATCAGAAAACAACAAACGAAGTTCTTCACGAAATGATCAACATAATGTCCTTACACGTGTCCGATGTGATCCACGGTTTGGTAAAAGTGGCCCGCGTGGGTCCAGCAACAGTCACTACCGCCTCATGTCGGGGAGGGCAATCCTGAGATGGCGGCCAAAAATTCTCCAAAATAGTATGTAGAGGTGGTAGCCCTCCATGTACATTGGCTCCATGGGCCGAGGAACGATCACGCATGTGGGCAGTGAGCTATATCGTTGCGCTGCACAGTTGGATGAGGATAGCGAGCAGGGAGCACCAGCGGAATGGGCCTCTGGGCCTATTCAATGCCAATAGCTCCAACTTCTCCCTCTCCAATGTGGAACAAAAAAAAAACTTCGTCTAGATCATTCGTTTGCTTCCAATGGCAGACCAATCGTAGTCTCTCGGACCACTCGTGCATATCTCCACCGCCTGTTGGTCAAGAGCGCACATAGGCAGACACATGGCCACGCAGCATTCGGTGCCAGTGATGGCGTAGATGCCATAGCGGGTGCGGGTGAGGTAGCGCAGTCGCCAGCCGTAGAGTGCGGAGCCCAGTCCTTGGTAGCAACATCCGCATGGCAGGCCGCCCGTGAAGATGTCCAGCAACAAAATGGTCCAGAGCGAGCGGCGGTAGTTGCCCTCAGCGCCAAAAAAGCTCTCGCAGCAGAAGCGAAAGGGCACCCGACGGCGACGCCGCTCCTCTTCCAGGAGGAGCTCCGTCTGCCATGCAATGGTACACCGAGTACAGAATCCACGGTAGAAAAAGTGGCATATGCGCTCCATCACGCTTTGCTTACGTTGAAACACCTGCATGCTGGTGCCCTCGAAGTCCATATCCGCATCATTGAAGGGCGCTGATTCAGATGATTCGTCCTCCTCCACCTCTGCGCCAGATTGCTGTAGTTGGCCAGACTGCCCCACACCATCTTCACTGTGAGCGGATGGATTCGGCGTCCGCTTGGGAGCGTGAAGAGATTTGCGTGGAATGAAGTAGGGATTTTCCATGCAGCAGAACCAGAATGGAGGGTGGAAGAAGGGCTGCACCCACGTACTACGGACGAGGAGGGGAGGCTCCAAGATAAGGGGTATCTCCTCCAGCACAACCGTCGTGATGGTACCGACAATGGGGGTCGCGGTTGTGTGGAAGCCACCCATGTACATCATACCACGTTGGTTGGGATCCTGGCTTCCTTGGAGTGCAGCCAGTTGCTGCCGCTGCATGCTCTCGCGAATGGCCATGCCTAGACGATTGACGTTGTCAGTGGTGCCTCGATGACGATGGCGGCCATCCCGCAACCTACCCCCACCCAACGTAAGGACGGCACTCTGTTGGGCATCGCGTTGGGCATCTGCGGCAGCTACGGTTTCCGTATTGTCTTCTCGTGTGGTGCTAATTGGTATCACGCGACGTGAATTTGCACGTTCGCGGGCATGAGAGCTTCCATGACGAGCGTTTGACCTAGACCGTGGCGGAGTGAGGAATGCGCGTTCAGGCTCGCCGCGTGGAGCGGGGGAGGCAGATGCTTCCCCGCCTACAGGTTGCTGAGTCGGTGGTGGAAGTGGCGGCGTAGGTGGTGGCGGTGGCCCCACCACATCCGCAGGATCTTCGTTCATGGGAGCACGGGAAAACAAAAGTGTCTGACTACTTCACAGCGAAGAGTAATGTCTGCTGCACTCAGATCGTGGAGCTGACACTTCGTCTTGTCCTCTGCCCTACACACAACCACTGAGCAAGTTGTGGGGTGGAGGGGGAAGAAGATGTATAATAATCTGTTTCTCCTCTCTGAGCACACAATGTGGCAAAAGAGAGTGTGTGTGCGTGTGTGGTTGCTACACAGTTTTGATCTATTTGTAGTGGATAGAGGAGGGAATACGTCATAGGGTGAGTTGGGTGATGAGATATGGTAGTCAGGCATCGCGTTCTTCTTTTTGCAGAGTGAGAGATCAAATGAGCTGATAATCAGAGAGTGTCTTGATCGATGTGCGCATGCTATTGCCACTTCGCAATGGCATCACCACCAAGACTGAAAAGCAGAGTGAGGTCGTGGATGGTTTCTGCAGAAAATATTCCACGGACCTCCTTGGCATCCCAGCACTCCAACTTTTTATGCACGCACCATAAAAACAATAGCCTCAACGGAATGAGGAAGCAACTAAGTCAAGGATGCAATCGATGCTCCTCTGAATACGGAAGTCGTTCGTCATGGCACGGGTATAAAATCTGGCCGGAGTCCTCGTAGACTCAGTCAGTCTTTCCAGGGCGGATGCAAACAGTAAATATTCCAGCAATCATGACAACAGAATATACAGGCGCAGAAAAACTCCAACACAACCACTGCGCACGTGTATGCAGGAGGTAATTGTTACCCTAGAACAAAAAAAACGGGCAGCATATCCATGTGCATCATCAAACCCTTTATCATTGCACGCTGCCCATCCCACATTCACCCAGACGGGTCGTCTGGAGGGCAGATGGAGTGAATGGAGGAGGAGGTGTCCCGCTTCGGGGCCCAAGTGGGTATGGCATCCCCAACCACCAACCGACGTGTCGCTGCAATGTCGCTGGCGTTCGGTATCGGTGGCACAACGGGTTGTTGTTGTTGTTGCTGACGTTGGGGGTGCGGCTTGATGCACACGGGGACATCACCCGCGAGGTTCAAAAATTTGGTGACATCCAAAATCGTGGTTCCCTTCTCAGGTGTTGATGATGGGGACGTTTCTGGAAGGCTTTGCAGGTCAACCAGCACAGCTTCTGGGGTTGTGGGGTGGGGGGTTAGTGGCACTGCCACCCGCACAGCTGCACAAGCTGCAGCGCCGACGGCGGAGGTGGGAGACGTACAGATGATGGGAGCGTAGAGGTCATCCTCATCGTGGTGCACCTCCTCTGAATGTGCAGCTGGGGCGGGTGTTGGAAAGCACTGAAGGGGTCGGGAGATGGAGGGCGAGCCGGGACACCAATCATGCCGATAGTGAGCTGGTGGACAAGACTTGCCACTCCCAACAGGTCGTTGAGCTGCACCCTCGGTGACGTAGCTCATCTCCGTCACCGCCATCACCACCGAACGAAAGAAGGCGGGGTGGAAGTAGTGGCCCATACGCTTCAGAATCAGAAGCTTGGCCAGGGGAAGAACGGAGGCAGTGCGGTAGCCGTGGAGGGGTGGCACAACCAAGTCTTGTGAGCCATGAATCACTAACGCCGGAACATGCAAATGACGAAGACCTTCATCTCTTCCAGCACATCGACGCACCGCTGCAGCCTGCCGGACGAGGCCGGCCCCGTACGACGAGCGGTCCAGGGATAAACGGTAGCGACGTTTGAGGTAAGTGGAATCCACAGGAAGTGCATTCTGCAGCAGTCGTTGAAGCGCTGCCACACGGAAGTCCAAGAGCTCATCCAGGGAGCACCCTGCCTGTGGCTTTCGAAGCATCCATAGCTTCACCCACAGCTGTGTATCTGGGAGATCCTGTGCGTTGGTGGTTGACATGAGGCAGGTCAAGCTGAGACACCGGTGAGGGGCCAAGAGGGCTGCAGCTTGAGCAATCATGCCACCCATGCTGATTCCAAAGAGGTGAACCCGTGAGATGCGTAGGACGTCGAGCAACGCAAGAGCATCCTTTGCCATGTCCTCGATGGTGTATGGAATACGCTCTCCCAGCCAAGAAGCCCACTTGCCAGGAAGCAGCAGCCGCACCCCCACAACACTGCCTCGCTGTTCCACCTTTGTGGAGTGGCCAATATCACGGTTGTCAAAGCGAATCACCCAGAAGCCAGCACGAACGAGGGACTCACAGAAAACCTCATCCCACGCGGAGAGCTGCATATTCAGCCCACACACCAGTAAAATCACCGGTCGTGGCGGACCCGTTAAGTCGCCAAAAATTTGGTAGCACAACCGAATGGGGAGTTGGCTGTGCTCGCAGTAGCGTACCTCCGCAAACAACTCATCCGTGTGAGGCACCTCCTCCAGGAACGTTGGCCCATCATCTCCATCGTGGGAACCAACATTATGCGTATTAGAGTGAGGATGTGGTTCCCCTGACAGCATCCTTCCATCCTCAAGGTGGTTGGAGGTGGAGTGTGAATCATCCGAGCTGCCTGATGCATCCACGGCAGCAAAAGAAAAGTGTTCGGTGCTGACCGCTGTCTGCGTTGGATCCAAATTCATACTGTGGGGTGGCAGTGGATGAGCAAATACACCCATGCCACGAATTTTCTTCACCGGAAGAGCAACGTGGATGTTTGCGGTGTCTCAGGGTTGATTATGATCTTTTTCTGATGCCCTCACGGGCACAAAACAAGCAAATAAATCAAAGACAATGCTTTGAGAAATCCAAACCGTACAAGAAGAATAGAGTGAGTACGCCAAAGAGAGCACACGGACACACACACATACACAGAGATACACGACTTTCAAGCAAAATGTCGTTTGTATGAATGCAAGGACGCAGCGGCGAGGGCGAAACAACCGGTGCAGTCAGCCCAATGGTATAGAAAACGGCTGCTCCATGATCAAGGGCAGCGACGAAGCGCAGCAGAGAAGTCGCATCTACAACGAAAGTCCGGGTACGGCAGTGGGTGGAGCAACGCTCTTCATTGCAAGGAGCACAACTTCATCCACGATGTGGTCAAACATGGATGCTGGAAAGTAATGCCCCATCGACGGCACCACGACCAACTTCGAACCTGGAATCAAACGCGCAAGGCGCTCAGCTTCTCGGACCGGTATCATGGCATCCGCTCCGCCATGGAACACAAGAACGGGCAGCGCGACAAGATCGGCGCTCTTCATCGTTGTTGGCGATGCCGCAGCAATCATTTTGGTTTTTGGCTTCCGGCTCCTTCCCAAGAGCCACTCAAGACGGCCAACAACTTCTATTTCGCTCAGGAGGGACCACAGTCCAGTCCCAGTTGGTGGGTTTTGCATCGCACTGGACGCATTCAGTGTGGCAAGACCAGCCTCACGATCTGATGCGCGAGCAATGGCCATAAGCTGACGACTGCCTCCAGCGCGGTAGGAGCTCCGTCCAAATGTCTCACGGAGGCCGTCACGAACGGCTTCCTTGTTGAAGGGAAGGGAGCCAGAAATGAGCTCCACAAACCTCAGCTCATGCTCCACCAGGGCATCCAGCTCGGTTGGATGGCGCTTCAACAGCTGCAAGCACAGCGCCAAGGAAGGAGGGGGAGGAACGCTGCACGACGTGGAGAGTAGCGTCAAGCTCAGTAACCGTTCAGGGTGGGCAATAGCCATGCACTGAGCAATCATGCCACCCATGGAGGTTCCAAGAACATGGGCACGCTCGATTCCAAGTGCCGTAAGTAGCTGAAGACCGTCAGTGGCCATATCTTCAAGGGTGTAGATGGGCTTACCTTCACCCAATGAGAGCCATCGTGGTAGTGCCAGTCGCACAATGGATGCTGATCGGAATGCATCCAAGTGTGTAGAGAGCCCGACATCGCGGTTGTCGTAGCGAACAACGTAGAAACCAGCATTGGAAAACTTGTTGCACAACTGTGTATCCCAATACACGCCAGGACAGTTAAGACCCATGATGAGCAGCAAGCATGGATTCTCTCGTTTACCAAAACACTGGTAGGAGAGGGTGATGTCCTCTCCGGTACTTGCACAACGGCCTACATGAACGAACTCATCAGGAGGCATGGGGGTCCAATCTTCGGTTTCACCTTCACTTCCACTCACGTGTGGTGCGCGAGCTGCTTCTGTGATGGGCAGCGGTGATGCTTGTACAGATAATGAAGGGTAACGCACTATGCAGATGCCAAGAAGAAGTGAAGAGGAGTGTTGTTACGGAGTAGGACAGAGCAGGTGGGAGAAAGGCAGCTGTGATTAGAGAGAATTCACCACGACGTAACGCAGTGAAACAAGATAATTGGTGTGTGCGCAAGACGATAGATGGTCAGGCGGGAGCAACAGCTGTGGGGAAACTGAGCCCAGAGTTTCCCACACGTACCACAGTCAGTCAGGACGAAGCCATGATTCATCCATTAGCAAAGAGCGTAGGTCAGGACGCAGAGCATGTCTACGACTGCCGCCGCCGTATTCGTAATTTCTTCTTTTTTCCAAAGTGCATCGCGTACGTAAAAAGTGCCTCATCGGGGTGGTTATGTTACCAGTCACCGTTGGAAATCGTGAGGATGACCTCTTACAGCTTTGAGACTCGTTTTGATGATGCGGAAGGCGTGCGGTGTGCGTGCTGAGTAATGAGCTGCACAAACTTAGAGCGGAGTACAGATGGAATCAAGTGGCCCATTCCCTCCACTTCCAGATACGAGCTTCCCACAATCACTTGAGATAGGTGTTGGCCATTTGCTGTTGGCGAGAGAATGTCCTTGGTTCCATGTACCACCAGCGTCGGTATGTAGGCTGGCTGGGCACCTCCCTGCGTCGCCGTGGCGTCTGCAGCAACATTGCTATGGAAAGCCCGTCGCATCGCCGCATCACGGCCAGGAGCGTGCATCACAGCAGCCAAGTGCCTCAGCGTCCCGTTGATGTATACACTACGCTCAAACATTGCTCTGGATAGGCGCAGGGCGAGTGGTCGGTTGAAGGGGTGTCGTATCGTGTCACCTGAAATACGCTCCAAAAACTTGGCGAAGCAGGTGGCGTACACCTCCACTTTTTCATCATGCATCTCCTGCATCACCTTCGCACGATCCTCATCACTTTTGCAAAGTCGGAGGCGATTGGTATATCTGGAGGAGATGGACTTTGGAATAAGCGGGGTCAGAGTGAGGGCCTCACGCAGAGAGGGCCAACACGTTGTCGCGGCATCGCCGCTGTTGGCGGCAATCAGGGTGAGGCTACGAACTTTGGTTGGATGGGTGATGGAGATGACCTGCGCCACAGCACCGCCCATTGCCAAGCCGACCAAGTGGAACCCACGATCCATCACGTGCAAATGAGTCAGGAGCCCCACAGCATCGCGTGCGAGGTCCTCCATGGAGTATACCGGCTGAAGAAACCGTCGCTTGGTTGGCTGAAGTAGGGCCAATGCAGTGCGCATGTAGCGTGGTGAGTTGGACGCAACTGATGGGGCAGGAGGGTCACTCTGTGGGGCACGAAACGGGGTGACATCCATGGGCTCCAACTCGACAGGCGTGAGCCTCGTTCCTGTGCTTGTACGGGTTGTGCTGGTCGCCGCCGCTGAACGTGGTGCGTTGCTGCCGCACGGAAACAGAAAGGCGTAGTCGTCCTCATCCACTGTCGTCGATGGTGCGCCAGCTCCAGCTGCTGGCGCAGCCTCCACCTCCTCAAACTGTGTGCTCAGTCCGCAATCACGGTGGTCGTAGCGAATCACGTAGAATGGTCCTGCCTTCGCCAGCTCACTACAGAAGCGAATGCCCCACAATAGTCCTGGGCAGCCAATCGTCATGAGCAGCAGCAGGGGAGGGTCAGACGGGGATCCAAAGGTATCGTATGAGAGAGTAACCTCTACGCCGGTGGTTTCACAACGACCAACAGTCGCGCGTGCATTGCGCAGAACAGCAAGCTGCTTGTTCGCCATCACAATCTTCACCCTCCAAAAACTATTTTGTTTTTGTTCGTTTCTGTAAAAAGAGAGAACACGGCGCGGGTGGCCAAGCTGGTTCAAAGGAAAAAAAAAAAGTGGATCGGTCCTGCACACCTCCAGTAATTGAGGTGGAGCTCGAGCCCTTGAAGTGACTGAAGATGAAGTGAAATAGTGAGCAGAGGGGAATACATTTAGTGTACATCACGTATTGCTACCATCACACATAAAAACACACTCCCCAGCAACGGAAGAGTGGCAATGTTGGCATGCTCTGACTTCTTCACTTGGCAAATCGATGCGCTCACGCACCACCGTTGCACAGACCTTCACCACCAGCCCACCGCCCTTCATTGTCTTTTTCACGAACAAATTTGTCCGATAGCTGCGTAAACGTCCAGTAGTCGTCCAGGGAACGAACGGTTCCTATGCCGTAGTACTCCTCATGCGCACGCAATGGGAGTGAGGTACTGGACTCCGTCGCAGAAATGATGGGGCGCTGCTCCGGGGGCACGTAGCTGGTGTGTAAATGCTTCACCTGCTCCCACGGGAATGCACGCCGTAGCAGATAGAGTCCTCTACGCTCTGATTTGATCTTCTGTGAGGTGCGGTAGGCCGTCATCAGTGAGAAGTAGCGAGGTGATGCTCCACGGTCGTAGTTGTGGAGCACGTTGGCCTCTGAGGGGCCGTAAATGTCCCACCCAGACGTCCACAGCCGTGCAGAGAAGATCACCTCTTCACCATCAAAGAGGTAGGGAAGAAAGGGGTCGAAGGGGACGTCCAGGACAAACTGTGCATCTCCAAACATGTAGCCTGCCGCAGCAAAGGCCTCCAGCTCAGGATATGGCTTCACTCGGGTCCACCGGGCACCCAACTTGGGCATTCCATTCGTCAGAATCACGCCCTTGCACATGAGCATCACTTCCGTCTTACTTTCCTCGGCGTGTGGTTTACGAGGTGTGTAGCCATTGGGGTAGTGCGATAGAATACCTCGCGTGTTCATTTGAAAGACACGCAGGATCATCTTGGCATCCCAGTGATTGGAGAAACGTGAGTGGCTATCTACAATCATGAAGTAGTCCTGATTAAAGGCTAACAAGCTGGTGATGTAGCGTCCAAATGTGGGTCCACGAGCGTAGTTGTGCGACGTCACACGGGAGATGATTCGGCACCCTGCAAGGGCTGGAGAGGGAAGCTCCTGCAATCCTCCACGACCCATGCGGAGGGGTACCGGCGCGGTTTTCTTATCCTTCTTCCACTGTGCCAAAAGGAACTCGTCACGTACGCGTTCCACAACACCGCCAATGCACTGAAGTTTCTCCTCCTTGTATGTAGGATCAAGAAACACACCATTTGGTATACCGAAACCAACGCCCTTCGATGCGTGCCCGGTGGAGACTGGAGATGCCGTCGTTGACGTTGAGTTTGGTGCTGACGTACTCGTGGTGGTATTGGCAGCCGGAGCGGTGTGCGTGGTGGTGTTCATGGAGATGCCTGCGATGGTAGATGCGTTTTTCATTGTGGAGGAATTTGTTGCGGATGCAGAAAACGTCTGCGTAACCTTGGTAATGTTGGCCGTGGATGTAGTCGTCGTCGTGGAGTTGGACTTCAGCATTGATGCGGTCTTTGTTGATTCATTGGTGCCTGCACTCACTTTTCTACTTTGCTGATCTGTTGAGGTACCACGTGAGGGAGAACCACTTGGGGCACTGTCAGTCGAAGGCGACACCGAATCGGGTGACTGGCTTCTGTTGTCCTCCACACTTAGGGTCTGGGCCTTTTGTTGGTGCGTCTTGTCTTTTTTCCCAACCTCCATCGGCCCCACTATCTCACTCGTCAAGCGAATATCTGCACGGTCCTTCATCAATTCATCCCAGGAGAAGGAGCGTCGGAAGAGGGGGATATCTGACTTCGAACCCCACAGCATACTACGCATTTCCTCATCGTTATTGCTGGGGTTGATCATGTCGATGCAGCGCTTGTCCCCCTCCGCAAGCTCCTCACTGATGCCGACGTAAATGCGATGATGGCTAAGCGCTCCGCTGAACAAACTCTTCACCGTCGTGACACACTCCACATCTCGAAATGCTGCTATAGAGACGAAGATGGAAGCATGTTCCAGTGTGTCCTTCTCTTCAGAACGAGCCCAGAGTGGAAATGTGTCCATCGCTTCCGAAAACTTGAAGCGTCGATGCCACCGACTCGAACGCTTAACTTGTTTGCCGCCTTCAGAAGTCTCGTCGCGTTGATCACGCACGGTGATGATGGGGTAGATCATGGAATAGTGGTCGGATGTGACGTGCAGCAACTGTCGTTTGCTGTCAAAATCATCCTTCTCTACCCACACCTTACTCTCACCATTCTCCGTTCGTCCAAACCTCGTTCCATTGGAACCCGGGGCGGAAGTTGGTTTACCTCCTCCCTTGGTTGGTCGCTGTCGATCAGCGGTTTCACCACGCGTGCCAATTGACGTTGTTGCTGGCCCCGAGGAATATGCGAACGTTGACAAAGCAATAAGGCCGACTAGTACAAGAGCTAGCAGGGCCATGGAAACTCTGCGAGTGTTCCAACGACGTCGACGGCCACCTCCATTTACTGGACGATGCAGCTTCATGCTGGGCGGAGATCAGTCAAGTGAGGATTAGGAGCTAGGAAGTGTACAAGAGAAGTACTGTACGCGCTGATGTTGCGCAAACAGAAGGATGAGGCTTCCTGCTTTTCAAAAACAAGTACCGAAAGTATGTGCTGAGTTGGGTCTACGTGACAGCACAAGAGACGTATGATCTATCGGAAACTGAACTGATTTCGAGTGACACAAGTGGGAACAACACGAAGCATACGATTGACTTGCAGATTCTGACCATGGGAATCAAACTTCAGGAAAGACGTTTGTGCATGGCGATGTCAATGCAACAACAGAAAACAACTTTCTTGGTCGGCTACGAAGACAGATGCTTGGCAACCTCCGACACGATATCGTCAAACAGCGGTCGTGGAAGGGAATGGCCCATGCCAGGAAACATAACCAACTTTGATGATTCAATGAGCTTGTGAAGTCGGCGGCCGTTCGATGGCGGAATCATATCGTCCTGGTCCCCGTGAATGATCAATACCGGCAGGCTGCCATCTGACGGCAGTGCCTTCAACGCGCCTTCACGACTGGACTGTCGTTGGATTGCCCAGATTTGGCGCATAATACCAGGGCCATCAGATGGTGCACGTCCAAGACTACAAAGGGCGATCTTCCGCACTTCATCGTCATCCTGGGTGTAGGAACCTAGGAAGAGCTTCGACTGTTTCACCTTGAAGTCCGCCAAGTCGTTGATCTCTTGACTCTTTGGGCTACTAAGAAAGGACAACGACATGCGCATTGATTGTGACTCACGGTTTGGACCTCCGGCGTGTGAGAACACAATCGTACAACTCAGCAACCTTTCAGGGTGGGCAATAGCCATGCACTGAACAATCATGCCGCCCATGGAGGTTCCAAGCACATGTGCACGTTCAATCCCAAGTGCTGTGAGTAGCTGAAGACCGTCAGTGGCCATATCTTCAAGGGTGTAGGCAGGCTCACCTTCGCCGAATGAGAGCCATCGTGGTAGTGCCATGCGAACAATGGATGGGGGTTCAAATGTGTCCAAGTGTGTAGAGAGCCCAACGTCGCGGTTGTCGTAGCGAACAACGTAGAAACCAGCGTCGGCAAGTTTTTGGCAGAAGTCTTCGCGCCAACCGAGCAGAGTCGTTTCTAGGCCATTCACAAGTAGCAAGCATGGCTTGCTGGGATCCCCAAGGGCCTGGTAGCACAGCGTGAGTTCCTTTCCCGTGGTGGGGCATGTACCTATGGAACAGAAGCGATCTTCAGGGAGTGGGCAACCTGCTGCATAGGCACCAGATGGTAGGGTAGACATGTGGCGGCTCGTACTTCGCAGTCGTGCTATGCAAAACTCCCTACAAGTGGAGGCACAATACCGAACAGCTCTGATCGTTAAAGGTGGCGCGGTTCGTGCACCGCGCTTGTTTCTTTGAGTAATGAAGGAAGAATGCAAGAGAATGAAAGTGACGTGTGCCAACACAACACAACATGGCCATAGTCTGCAGCCATATGAGGAGAATCCTTGGCAGTAGGCAATGGTTTGGATGTGCGTCAAATCGCAGCTGGTGCCGGTAGAGGAAAGAAGAGAACACCACGGGTGGTGTACGTGAAGAAACGCTGTGCTCATGCTGTAGGCAGGGGGGCACGAGGAGGGGCACAGCATGCCAAACCAAAGAAGCCCTAAATAATAGCGCGCGAACATGGTACGCTTGATGATCTTTTGAGTGGGGGGTATCTGGACATTGCATCGCAGTGATTCGTGAAAGAATCATGCTTCAGCCACATGCCAAGAAGTCCCCTAGAAGAATTAGACGTCATCGGGAGAATAATCTCGTTTGTGAGGAGCTACTTCTTCTCTGCCAAGAATTTTTGGCGCCACCACGACGGTGATGCCCCACGCACAAACTGCAGAAAGCAGAAGGAGTCCTCCAGCAACGCTGCATCTCGCCCAAGCTCACCAACCAACGCGACTGGCGTCTTGTTGTCCATCTGCACTGACAGAATCGGATTTCCCGCCAAGTGAAAGGGAAGGGTGAGGGCCACACTGCGCATATCCCCGGTCGCGTAGGGCTCCGCCAACAACGGCACAACAAAGGCATCAACATCCTGGAACTGCTCCGACGTAGCACGAACAACGTCATCACGCATGCGAAGGGCGCTGTTGTACTCCGCGATGCCCATCCTCTGACCCAAATGAATCGACTCCACAATCTCTGCTGGGAGCTCCTCCAGAACACCACCCATGGCGTTGAAGGTGTTGGGGCGGTTGGGAGCAGCTGGTATCTTGGGGTCGTAGGTCACCGTGTCAGCGCGTGAGCCGTGGACCACCCCAGTCTTGGACTTTGCGGCGGCCACGCCATCCCCACCGGCGCCAGTGTCCATCTTGGCCGCCGCCGCGCTCGCCGCGCTTGTTCCCGAGGCGGTCGTCGCGTCTGGGGAGAGAAGCGACTCAAAGGCACGTGCCAGTTCGTAGTGTGAGATAATGGTGCAGGCCTGAATGACATCCTCCACCTCAAAGTCAAAGGAAATGGGAATGATGTCCATCTTTTGATGTTTGTGGAGTGAGCTCCGGTAGAGAATGGAGTCGGTCAGACGCTTGTGGAACTCATTGGAGGTGCCGTAGCGCGCGCTGCAGTACTTGTCAATCCACTCCGCCGGGTACCCAAGGCTCAGCTCCACACGAGGGGTGATTGGACGAATGGATTCGCGTGAGAAGAGCCGCTTGACGAATCCTGGGCCAGGGGCCTTTTCAAAGTCATTGGCTGCGGTGGATTCGGCATTGTAGTCCCTCCAGCCAACATCGATATCCGCAATTCGCCCACGGCGATCCTTCACGGTGTAGTTGTGGGGGTTGTGGTCCAGCATGTCTGGGCGGGAGAATTTGGGTGCCTCGGCGGCGTCTTGGGGTGCACCGTCAACGGCACCGGTTGCTCCCTTGGCATCTGCAGAAGGGGCAAAGTACTTTTCTGGGTCAATAGCGGCAGTATACACCTGCCACAGGTAGAGGAGGTCATCCACGCGGCTGGCGGTTAAGCCAAGAGTCATGGACGGAATGGAGAGCTTGAAATTCTCCGTGAAGGTTCCAAAGGTTTGTGCAGTCGGCTTGAAGCCCACTACATCGTGGCTGACCGCACAACTGATGGAGCTGGGGCCGTTGAGTGAGCAGCTGATGGCGTAGTGGCACGCACGGTTGGACACCGCCACCGCCGCGGGCTTCTCTGGGCCAAACACAGCACCTTCATTGAGGGCAAGTGGTGTACGGCAACTCATCTTGCCCACAAAGTGGGCTCCTTGGCGGCGCAGCCACGAGATGAGCGGAAACTCCTTCCGAGCAACATGATGGAACATGGGCGTATCAAGACCAGAGCGGGTGCGAAACTCCTGCACATCCAGTGCATCGGACACTGCAATGGCAACTCCACTCAGAGTGCCATCTGGAATGAAGTTCGTCTTCACATCGTTTTCAGACGCAACCTCCATGAAGCACAACGGGGGCGGTGTTTGGTCCTTGGATTTAGTGAAAGCAATGCCAGCAGCAGTGAGGGCCTCAGCCCGATTACGGCAGTCCATCACATTGGCACGTTGCTCCGCTGCATGATTGTGGAGCTGCCGGATCATCCGGCGCGTACTATGCTGAGACACGTGTAGCGCAGCATTGGGCATTGCTAATGGACTTCTTCACCAGGATTGGTGGTTTGAGGTAGGTTTTGATAGATGCGCGCTTAGCGGAAGCAACACGAGAGGGACAAACGATAGGTGTGGGAGCTGCTGTGGCAACTACAATGATAGGAAGATACGATAGTGTGCAATTGTTGTTGTTTTTCTGGGGCCCTGAATGGCCTTCTACCTTTGCGTTGCGATGAATGTGATGAATGAAGGGCGGAGGAGGAAAGTGAGATGCTGAACGGGAAAATAGCGAGCCTCAACGAGAGTTGCGTTCAAGAACACAAACAAGAAAAAAAACTGTTTCAAGACAGTGATCTTTGATTGACATTGACATGGGTGGGGCAGACTCCCTACCAATGTGGTGCCCACCGACTAGCAGAGTGTGGGGCCGCTTCCGACCCCAGCAGATTCTTTGCATCCGTCGAAACTGCGATAAGTCGGCTGGCGAAACCGTAGGCTGTGTTGTACTGAGTTGGGGCTGCCTCACTTGTTGCATCGGCAGAATGGCTAGCCATGCTCGCCGCAACATGACGGAAGTGCTCCGTTTCGTCACGGCTCAGAGGAGGAAGCGGTGAATCTGCATCATCCATACTAACTGCGCCATGGCCACGTTCTACTTGTGCCCGTCGTTTGCGCATGCCATCCAGAATGATGGCTCTGTTGGCAAACTCCACGTCAGGGAGTCGAAAAAGTGGCTCATCACAGCGAAGCTTGATGCGCATGGATTGCCCGTCAAAGCAGCAGGGTAGCTGTCGTCGAATGTTTGGAAGGATGCCACTGGCCCCCACTGGGCAATTGTTGTGAATCTGTGAGCAGCTCGCCGTCGGCGGAGATAGCGGGGACCCAATCACTCTTCGACTACGGGGGAGTCGCATGGAGGAATCCAGGGCAAATGGCAGGGGGGCGTAGGAGCTAGGTAGTCGCGTGCTGGCGCTACCGTTGAGATCATCTCCGTCAGTCCCGGTGGAGATGCTCTTGCCATTCCCAACGCCAGTTACATGGCATGCGGATTCGTTCGAGGGGAAGACAACGGGCAGCGCCACATCCATCGACTCTTCACCAACTGCCGTGGAGATGGAAGGGTCAAGCTGAATCAAGTCGTCCAGCGGGGTACTGAGAGCTCCACTGAGCGGAAATTGATGCGATTTGGCGTGCACGGGTGGACGCGGCAGCATCGGACGAAGGTGTACCCGTGCTCGTGGAGTGGTTGGCCGCCAGGCAAATCCAGTCATGACATCCAAGCCGAAGGTTGAGTAATCACTGATGTCTCGTGAGTAGTTGTAGATCTCATACAGGGAGAGTGCTGTGTGTGACTGAAATCGTGCGTGTGGGCTCTCCACGGAGAGGGCGTTGCGCAGGCTACGAGTGAGGCGAAAGACGGTGGGGTCTGTGTTGGGGAAGGGATGGCGCAGGGCATCCTCCTGCGTGAGAAGAAGACCGGCACTTCCCTCTGCATCACGTATGCGATCCGATGACCGCTTGCATGAGGTCGCTCTGCGTCGCTCTGGGGTAGATTGTAGCGTGTAGCGGCCCAGTCGATGGGTGGCCACATGACCGCTGCTTGTATCAATGAAGAAGTTGCCCGTCTCGCGGTGGTACATGTCAAGGAGGAACGTCACCACACTCCACTCTGCCATCTCTTGTGTATACCGACGACGCGCATTAAGCCAGTGAGATGGGTCCATACCATCAGCAGCAAAGGCGTGGCGTAGTGCGTTACCGTGGCGGCAGGACTCGATGTCCAGCACACAGAGTCGTTGCGCCTCCCGCTGCTGTTCCGTGAGAGCTTCAGCTTCAGACGCATTTTCTTCGTCATCCTGTTCGCTTGCAGCAACGGAGGACGGCGCCATGCTGACGGTCAGCTCCACCTGCTGAATCCGCTGCAGCAGCATCTTGAGATGGGACACCGGGCGAGGGAGGGAAAGGAAGTACTCATACGTCTTGATGCTGCTCGTTCCTTCGCTGGAAGGTCGCTGCTCCAAAGTATTTTCCACAAGGGTCTTCAGGGGGCCAACATCTCCAGTATCCATGGCCGTTGTCATGGCATTGTGGTAGGCTAGCTTGTTTTGCTGTCGAACATGAGAGCAGCGCAGCTCCGCCTCGGCAATGTCAGGAAGCTCAAACGGAAGTCGTGGAACGGAGGTCATGATTGGGGTCTCAAGCGACGTGACGCTGGCAGAAAAGCCAGCTGTGCCACTCAGGGATGAAAACAGCTCCTGCTTCACCTTGAGGGTGTCCTCTCGATGCAGGCAGTCACAGTACTCATCATGTGTGTAGTAGAGCGAGGTGGGCTTGCGGTGTGCCTGAATGAGGCTTGTGTGATGGGTAGATTCTGGAAGCTGCGTTGGCCAGGTTGTGGAGCGTCGTACACGAGAAGGAAGTTGTGTGAGGAACTTATCCATCCCAATGGGCAAAACGAGTGGACGTCGTAGTGAATCCAGTGGGAGGTGCCCAATGAGGGTGCAGACAGCTATTTCCATCAAGGAGTAGGGCATGATGACCTCGGCGGATTGCAAAGACCGCATCTCCGCAGACTCAAGCAGCGGACTTCCCGAGGGAAGACTACTTGGGAAGCGGCCCGTGGGCGAGGATATGGGAGATGACGGGCCCACGGATGTGGGGCTGCCATGGTGTCGTGACACGTCTGTGGTACAGGGTAAGTTCCAACAGCTTAAGCCAGCTTCAGGCTCCTCCGAGGACGAAACGGGGGGACGCTCAATGGCATAGTGCATGCGAATCTTCCATCCATCGGAGAGAAACAGCGTGTATACGTCCTCACGTGAGTAGTGTGGGGACTCCCCTGGAACAATGTAGCGGCGTACGTGGGACACACTCTTGTAGCCTCCGTCCATTCGTTGGGTGAAGGCCATGCCTTCCTCGCTGCCAGGATCGTTGTGAGGGCTGGTTAATGGAGGCGCAACAGACTCGTCTGGGTGGTTCTCACCTCCGCTGTTCGGATCTGTGTCCATCACCAGCGTTGGTAGCTGCCACACTGGTGCAGGAAGCCGGCAAGAGCCGGAGAGCGAGAGCTCCGATCCAGAACTTGCGTCTCCAATAAAGTGGCAGAAGGCCAAGGTCTCTTCCACGATGCGGCGATGTTCAGGACTGGCGGCGGCGATGTCCCGCAAGAAGGACGACTGAATGGCGGGTGTTCCGCTGCGGATGTCCGTGGGAAGGTAGCGGCAGGCACTGCTGCTGGGCTCGGCAGTAGTGGAAGTGGCAAAGACACTGTCACGATCGGCTAGCCCACCCACAGGTGAGTTGGGGGACCCTTGCGACAAACCCCGCAGCTTGGGGGAGCCGTAGACGGACATGCCGCTGTGATCTACCGTGCGGGAGTCAGCAGCGGTGCTTGTACTCTTGGGCCATCCGCTGAAGCTTCCATGAGTACAAGAGGCACTCGCGGCGCCAAGGTCAGCCGGCGTGGATTCAGCCAAGGGTGAAGCACGACCACCCACCATCTCGTATGGATGTTCGAAGCACGCAATGAGGGTAAAGATCATTTGGTGCAGCATGGACGTCCACTTCACGCAGAGGTCTCGCACAGCAAGACGAATCGGAGCGTAGATGGTGGCCGTCCAGACAAGATGCGGAATGATGGAGGCCCACAGCACCAACATGGGTGCACGGAAGTCCAGCGCACCGAAGCCACCTTGGTCTGGATGATCGGCTTGATTGTTGGAGGCCGTCGACCCACGCTTGTCAGACTCAGCGTATCCCGTCACTGAGTGCCAGTGCGATCCTGCCAACTTCTCGTGCACGGACATCGATGACGCACCCAAGGAGGCTGCCACCGGAACGTCTGCAACAGCTGCCATGCTCTCCTCGCACTTCACAGCAAGGTAGAGTACCTTGAGCATCATGCTGGAGGACGGAAGCATCCCACGTGAGTGTCGTTGACGACGCTGTGATGCTGTGCTGAAGGGTCCGATTCCATGCACCGCCCCCAGAGATGCGCTACGCCACATCTGAGCACCTTGCTGAAGTGCGGCCATGGCCTTGGCGGACTGCTCCAGGAAGTTTCGCAGCGTTGCTGGGTCATTGGTTGCCTCCCACTCGTGATGCATGGCCAGGCACACCTCAAAGAGAAGCAGGCCAAACTCACGCCAGATGGATGGTAGGTAGTTGGAAACGGAGATGGTGTGCTCCAGCAAGTAGTACTCCGTCAGGAGCGCCTCGTTTTCCTCTTCGCCGTACAATGGCAAGTCATCGGCGCTGCGGCGGCACATATTCATCGCGGGGATGGGTGAAAAACGCGGCAGGTTGTACCATCGTTGTTGATCGTTTACAGCTTTGGTCGGGAGTGTGTTGGCAACGTTGCTGAAACGATGTGCCAGCTTGAGTCGACGGGTTGAGTACATGTGCAGCAGGACGAGCTCTGCTTGGTAGGGAGTTAGGCTGTTGCCCAGATCCTCCACCTTCACGTAGGCCATGTCGGAGCACATTGTTCCACGTATCTGCTGCTCCAGCTCCATCTGTGCGCGAGCAGTTAACGGAGAGCCATCCTTGGGTCCAAACCTAGTCAGGGCCAAGTCAGTACGTAATGCGATGCAGATATCCATGTACAGGCACTCCATCTCCTCGGTAGATGAGAGCAGTCGTACCAGACGACGGAGACGCTCCAGCTCCAGTGTCTCCCGGTACTCCTTCACAGCCTGGAAGTTGCGCGTGTGAATGGGGAGTCGAGCAAAGTGCTCCAAGGATCGCACCGAGCGAAAAGGAAGTCCCTCCTTATCCATCTGTTCCGTCAGAATGAGAATATTGCTGATCTGCCAGTGAGCAGGAATAAGCGCACTGCGTACCGCGATCACCTCATAGCGCTGTAGGACGGTGCTACCCATCGGAAGTGGCCGGCAGCCAACATTCCTCAGCCGACGAATCGTGGAGATTTTGAAGAGCCTGCCGTTGACTTCACGGCCCAACTCCTCCGCGGTGAGACTTCGTGTAGTCAGGCTGTGGTCGCCAGCAACAGGTAGGGCCTGAGGTGAGGAGGAATCATCATCCATGGTGCTGAGCTCAATAGCGTGGATGCCCTCCTCCAAGTTTGACACCTGCTGAAACATGCAGTTAAGCTCCAGCATGAGTTGTGTGTGTTCGGTGTGGAACACGGCATAGTAGTCCTTGAGGGAGTTCTGCACGTTGGTGAGTGTTTGCTTCGCCCGGTCGTAGTTCCCCTCGCTCGCAAATGCGGCAGCACGGAAGATGTCAATTTGGTGCTGAAAGGGGGACTGCCGGTCGGGTCCGGTGTGGTGGCCCGCCTCCTCTGCCAGTGGAGAGGATGCACCCTCCGTCCCTTGGCGGAAGGGGCTTCTCTCAGGGAAGCGCTTCGTTCGGTCTGTGCGCGTTCCATCCGAGGAACTACTGCAAGGATGTGCCATGCCCGGTCCATCCAGTGAGGGATGCAAGGCAAAGGACTCGTACTCCCGGGCAAACTGTGCGGCACGGAGCACCTCATCCCAGCGACAGAGTGACTCCGCCGCCACAATGGCATATCGAGCAATATACAGTGGGAGGTTGTAGTTGGGCACGGTTGTTGCTCCAGGTGGTGGCATAATACTAGTGATTCGGCCTGCTCCCATCTCGGGTGGGAGATGCGGTAGTTCCTGGTCAACAAGCCGCTCATTGCTGGGGCAGGTGGCTAGGCAAGCTGCCAGTGGGTCGCTCCCATTCGTTCCGGCCGAGCCCACCAGCATTTCTGGTGTGGCGGCACTGTTCGTGAGCAGCACCTCCTCACCCACAATGGTGACGACCTGGCTTCGTTGAGGACGACGGCGCGCCGTCGATGGTGGCGATCGCGACACATCCATGCTTCCAGACAAGGAGATGGGTCGAGCAATGGGGGCGGCCGTCGAACGCGCCATACCTCGGCTGCCGTTCCCTATCCCAGAGACCATCTCCCACGGGCTCGTTCCCAGCTTGCGCTTGGTAGACGACCACAGACGGAGCACCGACTCAAAGTCCAGGACACGACTGAAGAAGCGCATCGCGAAGAGAACTTCCATCAGGCTTAGATCCGCCGCGGAGTCCTCCTCCGAAGGGGCGGTAGAGCCGCTCATCGACGCCTGTGCTCCAGAAGACGAAGCTTGGCCTCCGGAGGACGACGACTCCCCTGAACCCGCAAAGGAATACTGGAGATAGCGTCGAGCTGCACACAAATCACTGTGAAGGAGGAAGTCCTTGAGCAGGGTGTTGCGCTCATCACTCCGGGAGTCGCCTAACTCTAATCTTACGGGTCGCGGGATGTCGCGGTGGATGTCAACGGCCGTGGTGGAGGTTGAAAAGAACTGAATGAGAGCGAGCTTGAGCTGCGGGTCGTCCACGACGAGGGAGTAGTCGTGGAGGGCATTCACCTCATCCAACACATCGACCAAAAAGGACGCCTTCTCGGCAGAGAAGCTTCTAAGAAGGTCCTGTTCCACATGGAAGAGGGCCAGTGGGGGGTTGCTCGCACGATGGGCGAGCTCCGCCACGAAGGTGGGCGTGATATAGACGTCGATGATTGTTCGGTTGATTTGTTCGTCAAAGATGGAAGGTGCGAAGAGGAGAATGAAGTGACCGATGCGAGCGATCTCCATCGCCACGAGCTGCGGGACATGGGCGTGGAAGCGGTAGAAAGTGCGAATCGCCACCATCCACTCACGTAGGTCGTCCGTTGAGGTGCAGCTCGTCCACAGCGACAGCAATGCCACTGGAAGCAGGTCGGAGTACATGAGAGAAGTACGGTGCTGCTTGATGAGGTGAGCGCAGATACTGACCGAAGGATCTGGTGCTGCCTCCGCCACCATGATGCAAAAGCGCTCCAGCCACAATCGCCACTTATCCGGCCGAAGTCGGGCATGATGCTCAAAGAACCGGAGCTCTTCACGACCAACGGCAGTAGGTATGCTGCTGGCCTCACGACGCGTGTCATCATCCCGAGAGGCGTAGAATGAGGTGTTGATCTCGTTGGTAGGGTCGGAGGTGAGGGTCGGATGCAGGCGTCTGTTGGCGGCACCGGAGTTGCGTGTGTCGGTGAACGATGCTTCACGGGAAAGGAAGGGTGGAAAGTCCAGCGGCGTCTCCTCCTCAGTGACACGTTGCTCGCCGCTGGCAGAGACTTCGGGAGGGACGGAGCATCGAGAGGGGGGCTCCTGTGCAGAGATGCCAGTTGGGACGCTGCGCTGACTGCTTGCCAGGGAGTGTAGCTTGGGCGATACCCCAGCCGCAGCAAGACGGAGGGAGAGTGCGATGGGCAGAGAGGTAGTGGAAGGCACCTGGACCACTGGAATCCCTGGGTGGCTCAGTGAGAGGTCCTCAAAGGACATATTCTGCCACTCAGACGGTTCCAATGGGGTGAAAGGTGCGGTGTCGAGGCCTGTAGCGTGTTCCACATCTTCCGACCTGGCCGTCATGGCATCTGGGAGGGAGCAGCGATTGGCATATGTAGCGTCGGCGTCCTCCTTGTTGCGTTGAATAACGACCGTGGGGTTGCGAATGAGCTGGTCCACCGCCTCTTGAGACATGACGCCCAGAAGCTCCACGCGGTAGAGGGGTGAGCTGGCGCACCGGAAGAAGGATGTCACCGTGAGTACCTCGTCATCCCCAAATCGGAGTCGAACGTAAGCCTGCACCATGACGCTGTAGTGAACTGACTGGATGCGGCATCTACCCAGAATCATGAGCAAACAGCCAAGAATATCCATCTCCGCGAAGGACTCCCACGACGTGCGCACCGACTGCAGCGGGAAGTAGCGGACCACCTCAGCACTGCCCTCCGCGGTGCGAAGACCCACACGCATCAAGGGGGAATCGCAGTGCCACCACTCATCTCCACCACAGAGGCCACCAAAGTTGCGCCGTCGGTGCTCAATGAGGAGCTCCTCCCACTCACGTCGATGATCGTCGTTCCGGAAGGCCTTGCGCGTGGGTCCTTGTGGGGCGGAATTACCCACAGCAGCCATCTGAACACGTGGAGTCTTCACCTGTCGCGATGGAAGTGTGTCCTGGTCAGCCCGAAAGGGTGAGGCGGGTAGGCTTGTGATGGTCGAGCCCGGTGAGGCCACGCTGCTGTGGCCCTTGGACCACTCCGACTCGTCTCGAAGCTGCTTTAAGGCGTCCATGTGGATGTTGGCAAGAAGGTGTAGGTGATGCATGCAGTTCTCGATAATCGCCGTCGCAACGGTACGAACATCGCAGTTGGCGATGTACTCCACCAGTACCTTGCTGATGAGGCGATTGACCGTTGATGCGAGGAGCTCTCGCTCATCCTTCATGAGATCCATGTTATTGCTTCCATGGGAGCGCGCTTCACACAACGCTTGGGATAGGTTGAGACAGACCATCTGTCGAGCCGCCACATTTGCAAGAGGCTGAAACATGCGAATGGTGGTTGTGATACGGTCGTAGACTGCCTCGAGGATGGAGTTCCACCCGGGTGCTTGTCCGGACGGGTTGAGATCCACCTGCGCAGAGGTGGTCCCACCCAAATCGAGATCTGCGTCCTCCCCAGACTTCTTCAGCGGATGGCCAGTGAGGGTGTCGTCGAGGTTCAGGGGATCATGCAAGAGAGTCATATTCACGTAGCTCTGCTCCACGCGGTGATAGGTTGTGATAGCAGTCAGTAGTCGCATGAGCCACACTTGGCAGTGCTCCTTCATGAGATCTGGAACAGCGGCGCAGAGCGCCTGAAGAAGCTGACAGCCATTGAGGATTGTTGGTTGGCGTAGATTCCAGCTGGCGATGAGAAAATTGTGAAGCAGGCGGTACATGGGGGCAATGGAACGGCCCACGTGAGATACTAAGTGAGCCAGTGAGTTCAGGAACAGTGGCAGCAAACCTGGGACGATGGTGTACTGAAGATGACCGGCACGATGACGTTCCGATATGAGGTTCAGGACAATGGTGAGCATGGTGGGTAGATAGACGGCAACGCGTCCAACAGCTGTGGTCTCGCTCAGGATGCGCATGATGCAGTCCACGCACTCGCAGAGACCTTCCGCGGTGAAGGTGACGGTACAACTGAGGTAGTCAAAGACCGCAGTGAGTAAGACACGAATGACCACATCGGGCCACAGAAGTGATGTGAAGAGGTGAAAGCGGCTGAGCTGGGGAACGATCATGTGGCCGCCAAGAGGCTCATCGCGCACGTCGTACCGCTGCAGATTGGCATCGTCACTCAGGAAGGCGTTCAGGTCGGGATACTCCAGCGGTTTGTCTGGGCGACGGATTAAGGCTGGCATACGGTCCATATCATCTAGATGGGGTGGCTCAATGGAGCTGATGGTACCAAGAAGACGTAGAACCGCGATGGAGAGGTCGGAGCCAATTGACGGCTTCTGATACAGGAGCGAGTGAAGGCAGGTGACAATATCGTGAAGGTCCACGTAGGCATAGGTCGTGGCTTCGCTAGACTGAAGAATGCTCTGCAGTGCCGCTAATGCACTCATCATGCGGACCACATCTCCATCACGAATCGTGAGCTGGTGGCCAGTGGTGCGAATGAAGGGACGGAACAAGAACCAATCCTCCGTCGCGCTGTCCTCGTGCAGCACCGTGAGCAGTCGAAGGGCGTTCACCACCGCCTCCCGATCGGAACGTGGGTTGCGGAGTACGAACTGCAGCATCAGCAAGATACGGCGCAGGTAGATTGGGGTGGACTCTGGAATGCAGAGCGCAATCTCCGTCAGCACCGCCAGAGAGGCTGCGTGAACCGTCAGCGACGGGTCCGTCATGCATCCGATTGGGATGTTGGAGCCTGCGGTGAAGATGGGGAAGCCATTGAAGGTGACTGGTGAGGAGGCTGACGACGTTATTCCTGCCGGCTGCCGTTCATGTTGCTCACGTTCACCAATTTGAGAGTAGAAGAAGGCGGCACAGCGGCTCTCAAAGTTGTCGAGCAGCTGTTGAAGAACCTTGCGCATTGGCGGGTAGGTCAAGGGAGGGTTGGACGGGGCGATGTTGCGGAGTAGTCGGATGGCCACGACACGGTTCTCCAGCACAGGATCGTTGAGCACAACAAAGAGCTGGCCAATGAGGTGTTCGTGGGCGTAGAGGAACTGGTAGGTGTTGGGGGTCAGTGAGCGCAAGGCAATGGTCCGAATGCGATCCTCCAGGTCACCCACAGCTACCGCCACAAGCTGGTGGACCACCTCTCGTACGGTACTCACGTGAGTACGACCGCAGTGTCTCTCACAGACCGGTGGTGGAAGACTAATGTTGGTTCCCTTGTGAGGCATGGGTGCTGATGGAATCGATGGAGGCACGAATAGCAGATGCTTGCCCCGCTGGACAACCACCGCAGCAGCGGCGGAGGAGTCTCGCTCAATCAACACGCCACCTCGTCCGAGACCAACCGAAGTGGTTTGCTCAGATGCACGCGTGATGTTGCAGGTGTGTGGTGACTGCAGGTGAGTGGAGGAGTAGTCGAGGGAATCATCCAGAAATCTGCCACGCTCTGGCCGGTCAATGACGCCTTGGCTATTTGGGAAGAAGCAGTCCGACTCCAGTGCCCGAACACTGGACTGGACGCACTCGCGACGGAGTTGCTCATCGCTATGGTGGAGGTAGGGCGTACACACATCCAAGAAGAAGGCCGTCATGCCCTCCCAGTGGTAGGGATAGAGCTGCAGAACACGGAAGCACAGTCGTTTCGCCTCCAGTCGCTGAGCTGGTGTGAGCTCCGCCCGATCCGCCTCCGTGGAGCCAAGAAAGAGTGCGGCGTTTCCCTGAGGTGCGCGGGGTGGAGAGGAAGACATCGCGGAACGTCCATCGGTGGTCAGTGGAGTGGAGGCACTGAATGTGTGTTGCGGGTCTGCCAAGCAACTACGGTCGGGGCTCTTATCGAGACGACGAAGGGAATTGGGGTTTGGCTGGTGACGAAGTACCTCCATCATGCGACGAGCGAGCAGGCTCTGGGTCACCCGGCGTAGTTGTGGATAGACGCTGCACAAGACAGACGAGACCGTCGCGAGCTCAATAGAAAATGGTGACTGCATGCAGAGTCGGCACACTCTTTCCACCATGGGCGCGCACCGCTCAGCGGCTGCGGTGCCGAAGTTCAGCACCAACAAGCCCAGCGAGGGAAAGATGGGTCGGGAGAAGGTTGCTGAGCGGCTCATCGCGCCATGGCACAGTGCGGGATAGATGGTGCTGGCAAAGAGAGTCTCCAACACTGGGGGATAGAGTGAGCCCACCGCAGCGGTGAAGAGACTCGCCGTGAGGAACTCCAGCTCAAAGCAGCTGCAGCTGGACGATGATGGGATGCTGCTCGTGGTGGTGGGGTCACCTGGCATGCGAGAGTCCACACGCGGGGAACCGCAGTCGGTGGTCGCCGCCTGCCTCCCAGAAGATGCGAGGGGTGGGGCCAGTGGATGAGTAAGTGGCGAGGATGAGAGCGGTGCTGTGCGTGGCGAGTGCCGGGTCCACAGTGAGCTCCCTTCACGCTCCATCTCACCAGCACCAGGTCCATTGCTAGAGTTAAGGGGCATGGCGGAGGAGTTTCTCGTTGCTGCAAGGGAGGAGCTCCCTGTTGGAGGACTGGGAGACGACCCAAGTGATACACCTTGCTTCAGCTGCGTCACCACACGGTTCCACATTCGTTGAGAGATGTAGACGGCCGCCTCCGGGGTGAAGGACGCACTGTAGCAGGGCACAAGCAGCGGAAGCAGTCGCTCCACCACCACCTGCGCATCCCTCGGCAGGGCATCCACAGGGGCGATGCCTGGGCCCACCTTCACATCCCCTGCAGCCGCGTTGCGGGGATGTTGCGGGAGGAAGAGCTTGACCACAGCGTTGGCAGCGCGCGCGCTCAGGAAGAAGTCAAGGGAGGGAGCAAAGCCATGCTTGCGATGTGGGGCTGGTGAGTCGTCCTGCCTCTCGTTCTCCGCGGCGAGCTCAGGGATGTCTGTTGAAGAGAAACGCACCTGTTGCAGCTCCTTCGGCCAGGCCGGCACTTGTTGAGTGCGGGGTCCAACACGCCCAGACGGAGGCGTCCCGTCACGATCTGCCCCCATCGGGGCAGGTGGCTGGTGCTGAGCGGTGGATGGGGCGGATTGGCTCATGCTATACCACAGTGGATCTCCGGCGGATTCCCGGCGTGGGGCCAGCCGGAGCGGTGATGATGTTTCGCTGAGGTCGCCAAGCTCGCCGTCGGTCTCATCCCCATCGGTGGAACTGCTCACCGAAGACACGGGCATGTCTTCGCGGTAGCAAGCCTGCGTCACAACGTCGTGTTCGGCTAGGAGGGTGATGTGCGGAACAGGGCTCTCAGGTGAATTCTGGTCCACGGAGACGTCGGGGTGCTCCCTGGAGAGTGTGGCATCACGAATGGCCTCTGGCAGTGAGACCATAGTGGGTGGTGCCTCAGCCCCCTTGGTTGGACGTTCACGACCTGCCGTCCGCGGGGTGACCGTGTCCTTCACCACGACTGTCGGACAGCGTATCGTCGTGGATGATGTCCCCGTCGCTTCATGGGTGGTCTTGGAGGTGAGGGGCCACTGTCCTCGGCTTGCCTTACGCCAGGCACACACGAATGCTCCAATAGTGAGGGAGGCTGCCGTCATGCGCACCTCCAAGTGGGATGGAGGAATAACCTCGCCCAAGGCGGCGGCGAAGGTGCCGGACTCCGTTGGGGTGTGCGGTGGTTGCGGCGATGAGAGCCCGCGTCGCAGTCCGGAGAGGCCGGTGCCAATGCTCGATGGAATCTCAGCGGGAGGCGGATGCGGTGGGCAGCCATTGCGTGACTCGGCAGCGGGTTGGTCTTTTGCGTCATGGAAGGAGGCTGGCATGGAGAGTGATGGGGGGTGACCGACGGCCGAAGATTCCTCCGCACGAAGAGGAGGCGTGTGGAGGACCTCGGCATGGGTCTGCTGCACCTGGGTGTTCCATCGCGGTGGGGACACAGTGGTCGCAGGGGGTAGCAGGGGAGAGGATGAGGCCCTCGGCCTGTGCAACTGCCGCACAGACGAGCGCGAACGGCTACTCCTCGCGCTGGGTGGCACGCTGATGACTCGACGCACCGCTCGCGCAAAGAAGTCCCACATTGATGCTGTTCGTTGTGGGGGCGGCGGTTGGCTGACTGAGAGACGGGGGGTGGGTGATGGACCCACCATCGCACGTCGGCCAAGCTCATCAATGTGTGCGACGGTGGACTCCCGACGCATTGGTCGTGGGACAGTCGTCGTCGATGGGGCCTCCGGGGTGGAAGCACCCAATGCCTCGAGGCAGCTACGCGACGCCGGAGACGTACCCGAAAGACCGTCAAGGAGATGCATGGACGCAGTGTAGGGGAAGGAAGCGGAGAGGGGTGGGGTGGACTTGCCATCGTGTGACCGGCCAACAGCAGTCACCTCCACGGTGGTCGGTGATGGCACCTCGAAGGAATCTGCGGTCCCGGCATGCGAGCGCGAGTTGGTGAGGGGAGATGACGATGATGCAGCAGAAGCCGTCTGCAGGAACAGGTTGACGGCGGTGGCTACAACGTTCTGAACGTAAATGACGCGCCGTTCCATCAAGGCCTCCACCAAGAGATCCTGCAGGGTTGCCGCGGCTATTTCTCTCAGGCGATGCATCGGCTTGCTCCACTCCTCCCTCATTAAGATGTTCCAGGTACTCAGGATCAGCTCCGGAAGATAGGTTGTGATGAGCTTTCGAAAGGGCCTGGAGGACCGCCAGCGGAGGATGTGGCGTGTGGCAATGAGGCCTGTGAGGAGTTCCGCGTAGCTGCACCCGTGTCGGATGTAGTTGAGAATAATCGTCATGAATTCCTCCGCGATGCGAGTGCAGTCCACGTCGGGTGCGTCAATATGCTGGAGAGCACAGCATGCCTCCAGAGCAAGGGTGACCGTGGAGAAGCGGTTGGACGGTAGGCAGCTTCGGATGTGGTTGAAGAAGATGACAATCCGCTCAGCCGGTGGCGCAAACCTCCACGGGAGGGTGAGGAGGACAACATGCAGTGCTACCTCTCGTTCATTGTGCCGAATGAGACGCTGAAGAATGGTGTTGAGAGAGTGCTTGATTCCCCTTGCGGTTGGTGCGCCGGACGGAGGTGTGGGAAGGGAAAACGTGTGCTTCCTGCGGCCATGACTTGTGTCTCCAAGCTCGGCGGGGGTGGCAGAAGCTGCCACATCGTCCCCTGACTCTGAGGTGAAGCCCAGTCCACTGCTGCTCGTGCCCGTCACCACGTTACCTAGATGCTCTTCATACTCATCTCCAATCTTGGCCTCGGCCACACCACCAGAACCCGTCATCCCCACATTGAGTTGTTCCTCGACGAGTGCCTGCATGGCCTTCAGGCCTTCTTGCAAACGAGGAGGAAAGTGCTCAATGGAAAAGCAATCTGGCTGTAGTGGTGGCTGGGCGTAGTTGGCAAAGACAAAGGGAACATCCTGATTGCCGTCCAGCAGCGGGTGCTGATAGAGCCGACGGGAATGCCGTGGGCAGTCAAGACCTGACGGAACAGACTCCAAATGGCTATCCACCAAGTGGTCCTGGCCACCCAGAAGCAGGGCACGAGGGCTGAAGTGGCTTCCACGTCGCTGCGCCACCGATGACTGCCGGCGAAAGGACGTCATTGGGCTCAGGAGAAGAGAGCCCTGGGATACCTTGCGCTGCTGTGGCAGCTGAGGAGAAGTAAGGTCACTGAGGGTGGAAAGTGGGGACACAAGATGGACCTCGTCCCACTCGCCATTGTCGGCGTTGTGGTCCACCATGTCAGATCGGTTGTTGTGGTTATGTTGACGGCACAAACACGTTAGTGAGAGCCGTGGTGGTAGCATGGCGTAACTTGGATGGAGTACAGCCCGATATCTATCCCGAGAAGAAGGCGCTGCTGTGGATACGAGGTTAGCCTTGTTTCGGGTGTCAGGGAGATGGCCGGTGGGTGAGGCAGCCATAACTGGCGGCGGCCGCCATAAGTTGGAGACGGATGAGGAGCTCGAGTTCTTGGACGAGTGCCCATCGTCGTCGTCCCCGGCATCCTTGGCGAGCTCTACTCGTGGAACGCCATCAAACTGCGTCCACACCCGTGGTAGCTGAACCTCGGCCTCCTCCCACTTGGGGGTCCGAAAGGAGCTCTTGTGTGGGGTGCCTCTGCTTGGGACGATGTGAAGTGGGGAGCCGCTGGTGGATGGGGAGAGCACAGGAGGCTCTGCCGTCTCATTTTGGCTGGTGGTTGTGGGGGCAGCCTCAGAGGCTGGGGCACGGCCAACCTCCAAGGTGGAGAGATCCTGGAAGTACTGCAACAAGGGAGGGAGAACGTAGGCCTCATCGGAATCGAAGAGGGCCGCACCAGGAGCCGCCAGGAGCAAGTTGGATAGCGTGGTCATCATGAGACTACTCCCGCTTGGAGTATTGCCCGTGCCCCTAGTGGCATGAGGTATGCGAGGTGGGGAGATGCCTTCTCCCTCATTGTCGTCCATGGTGGATTCCATGAGGTGTGAGTTCTCGGATGGAGACCACAATGTAGCTCCAGGGTGGCACGGAAGGGGAGGTGCTAAGGAGGCTGGGTTGGGGATGTGCGGAAGATGGGGAGCACGTCCCACTCGGCTCCCAGCCGCCCAGCTGCTTGGCAGAATTATGTGGGGAGCTGTGGATGGGTCGTCACTCGGGGAGGGGGCCTCGCGGAATCCGGTGGCGGTTGCCCGCCTCCCCTCCGCCCCGGATACCTCTGTGCCATGAGGGGATGGGTGGAGGTGGGGGACGTGGCTTTGGTTGAACGACGCTGGAGCGAGGGAGGGAGTGGTAAGAAGGGAGGAGGAATCGGGGCTGCTCTCGGCTTCATGACCAACCGCGGGGGAGCCTCCCGTTGCTCGTTGATGGGAGCCCGAAAGGCTGCGATGGTTGCGCGGAGTCACTGGGTTGGTCGTCCCATCTTCACCATGGGCGTAGAAGTACTGCCACGCGATCGTATCCAATCTGGTGGGCATCACCAACAACGAACGTTCTACTGTTGGGGAAAAGGAAAAAGTAATCCAATCAATTCAGAGATCAACAAAACACACCCAGCAGTGCACGAACTCACAATAATCACGGGACGGATAACGCAGGTGGCGTGCACGAAGAAAAACGACGAGATGCTGGGGAAGAAAATGAGGGAAATGTGTGTGTGTGTGTGTGTGTGTAGGTGGGTGGGTGGGTGGATGCGTAGTTGTGTGGGTAGGTAGGGTTTGTCGGTATGAGAGTCACGTCAAGACCACAGAACACTTTTCTGTAGGCCGTCTCTGATGCAATGGGTGAAAGCGGCGATTGTTGGATCGAAGAAAAATCTGCAAGAAGGGTGGGGTGAGGTATTAGCGTTTGCTCATCCACACTCGTCCACCGCTTCACTCACTTCGAGAAGGCAAGGCTTCGGAGAACAAGCAAAGAAAAAAGTGCTCCAAAGTCCGGAGTTTTCCAGCAGCAGCAGGTCGAGAATCCACGCAAGCTGAAGTTGTCCACACAGACGTGGCGTGTTTGTGAGCTTCACCTAGGAAAGAAGGCTCGGTGTGTTTGGGTCAACGTTGTTGATGCGGCCCACGAAACACTCGCAATGGCGTGTTTTGTCAGTTCCCTAATCAACCAATCAATCAGTTGATATGATGGCGGACGCGTAAGATGGATGCAGCAGCCAAAGAAAAAAAAAAACTCCAAGCCAATGATTGCAGAACTCGAATACACACGCGCTGCAAGTCCCGTGTTTGTGGATCACGTGCGGCAAATTCTCGCTGGTGAGATGTTCTAGCCGTGCCAACGAAATGGATAAGTACAGCAACTGAACCAAAAGCAATAACGGGAGAGTTGGGTGGGGAACTGAAGTGAAGCGTCGCTGCAACCTCAACACAAATATCAACAAGGTTGCGGCAACCTCTCAAGTACGACGACGGTCTCTCTATATTCAGCTAAAGGAGTAGAGATAGGGTTACAGTGAGCCTTAGCAAAAAGAATTTATTGGATCTCCTTGAAGGGGTGGGGAGGGGCCAGTCCGCGCCACGTACAGTTTCTCAGATACGAGGGAGATGTGCCCCAATGCGGCGCAAGCGCGTGGGTGGGTGTGGCTATGTGCTACTGGTTTGAAGGCAGTGCCAAAAGAGATTTTTAAAAAAGAAAAAAAAAGAAAAAAAAAGTGCGCAAACACATGACTCAACAGATGAAATGAACATTGATTGCATCAGCAGCTCACTCCCCCCGACCTCTCTCCCTCCCTGTCGTTCGTGCGCTTCGACAGAGAACTTCACAACTGACAGCGGGTTGCAGCCTAACATGCGTTGCATACGAGCTACTATCTTCGTACACCACGACGCAGGCTGGTCTACGTCGACAAAACACCACTCACCTTCACTTCCCCCGTGTGTAGCCCTCACGGTCAAGGGCTGCTACTTTGCGGATGGACACTCCACGTGACTCCACAAAATCCTCCAACGACTCCGCAACTTCGGAGTATTGTGCCACCGTCTCAAAAGCCTGCTGCACCGCCGCAGAATCTGCTGAAAGAAGGTAGGCGCAGTGGCGGGCAGATAGAATCACCCCTACCACAGACCCCACAGACATGTAGCGGCATAACACCGCAAATCGTGTTGACATCCTCTGCCTAATGGTTGACCTCTACGTGCCACACGTCAACCAAAAAACACTGTAATCTCCCCTACCAAGTGCGGAGAGAGTAAGTCACCTATGTTATGAAGACGTGGAAGAAGTGAGAAGAAAACAAGAAGTCAGTTGCAGCAATCGAAGACGAACATCAAGTTCTTCACTCACGGTGGCGCTGCACTACGCATCAGCCATGCCGTCGCCCCAAATCCTTGACTTGATGTGGATGTGATCAGTTCTGCATGATTATTGCTCTCCTCGGTAGAAGTCTTTACGAGCTGAGAAGTCGAGCCAACCACAAGGGTTCAGGGTACCAGCACACACTTGGCCAAGCTGGAGAGCTCAGGACCTTCTCACGCAATGAAAAAAAGTTATGGTATTATGGACTTCACTTTCAGGCGGAGGAGCGTTCGTCAAAATGGGCCAACAAACAAGAAAAAAAGAGACTACAACAAGGGTGAGCAGTCCTCATCACGACTAATATTATCACGTCATGGGGTGTACCTTCATCATCCCCCCTTGCGCAGCTCATCATGCACTTCCGCACTCACGCTTACTTCTTCTTCAGGGAGAAGCACATCAAGTATGGCGCTGAGGTGGATTCGGCATCCTTCGGGCGGTCAACAGTAGCCTGGTAGCCCGCCATCAGGGAGGCATCGCCACAGAGCACAGAGAACTCCTTCAGCCCGCGGGTGACCTCCGTGGAGACCTTCTTGAGGTTCAAGAAGAAGGAGCGCATTGCGCGCAGGCGCTCTTCGCCACCAAAATTTTGGATAGCCGCACCGCTGGACTTGAGGATAGCATCGACCTTCGTCGTTGCGTTCGCCGCCACCTCAGATGCCTTCAGCGCGTAGGACTTGAGCTTATCTGTGTCCGCGTCGCTGAAGTCGGGCTTGGCCTTGATGCAGCGGTGGTAGGGAGTGAAGGAAGGGCTCTGGATGTAGCGCAGGAAGTGGTGCATGCGATGGTTGAAGATGTTCTCGACAGAAATCAGGGAGTGCTTGGCCGGGCTGGAGAGATCAATAAGCTCCTTCTTCTCCATGAGGCAGGCTGAGAAGAACAAGGCATCGGTCAGCAGTCGAGACGCCTCAAGGCGAGTAACCAGGGCAGCATCCAGCTGGCCTACGGTGCGGGTGGTGAGCGCAAGATTGTAAAGTGGCACACGCGTCTTCTTGTTGATGCGGGTCTGAGGAATGAATGAGGTGTTCTGAAGGCAAAGGGTGGCCATGTTCTCAACCTGCGCACGCTGGGCGAAGTTGATGTACCACAAAGCGGGGACAATCTCCGCCTGGGTGAGGAGATCCAGCTCGAACTGCAGCTGAACAATGAGCTCCAACGTGCGGAATACCAACGCGTTGGCGTAGAGCAGCAGAACGGTGCTGCACTTGACGCACTCGGTTTCATTTTCAGACTTTCCTGGCTGAGTGGCCAAGAAGATGGAGATGTCCGTGGAGTAACTCTGCTCCTGAAATTGGCCGAGTCCCTCCATCACGTTCATCAGGCGGCGGTGAGCCAAACCACGGTTGCACAGCATCATCTCAATGTGCATCAGGAAGTACTTGCTGGCGCTATCCACCCATTGAATGGTAGCCTCCTTGGTCTGGCGGAGCATGAGGAGGTGCTGCTCGGCGGTCACCTTCAGGGGGTCGGCGGTCTTGTGAATGCGGTACTTCACCACGCTCTCCAGCGTTGCCTCGTCACCTTCCAGAATCTTGAGATAGAGAGGTGAGCCGTAGTCCACCGCCAGCATCTCACCCACACGCTGGGGAAGAGGCTTCCCAAAGATGAAGGACTGGCTAGGGACCTGGCTGAAGATCAGAACCACCGCGAGGCAACGAACAAGAAGCAGCGGCTGCTGAGCACCGAAGTTCTCCACGAAGTCCACGATGGCTGAGAGACTCTGCATGTCCAGGAGCACCTTGAGGGAGGATAGCTGCTCAGCCATGCGCTTGTACGCAGTCTTCACCTCGTCAAAGGGGCGGTGGGGGAGGGGCTTGGTGGGGGTGATGGTGCTCACCCAGAATCCAGCCTCCTTTTCCAGCTGGAGGGCAGCGGGCACCTGGGGCTCGCCACTGCGCTGGAACTCAGGGCTGTCGAGGAGTTGTGCTATCTCGGCAAAGAGCTCACAGGAGGACACCACAGCGCTGCGTCGGGTCGCCTCAATCAAAAGAACCAGGGCAGAAAGGAAGTTCTTGCGGAAGCGCAGACGAGCCGCGAGAGCTGGGCTCTTTGCCTTGGCTGCGGCGGTCTCCATCTCGGCCAGGATGACCTCCACGGCACAGTCCAGTTGCTGGTCCACCTCTGGTGGGGCAATCATGAACTCCTCCTCGGAGCGGATGGTGGTGGCCAGCACCGCGCGCATCACGCACTCCAAGCACCGAAGCACACCACGGCAGTAGGCGTAGAGAGTGGGGTTGCACTCCTTCAGCTTATCCACGCATAAGAAGTAGGGAAACGATAGGTAGCTTTGAGACAGCGTGTTCCCACGCAAGTAGTTGAGTTCCTTCATCAGGATCTCATCCATGATGTCGATCATGGCCTCCTCACTGAGCTTGGCCATCTCCTCAGGTCCGGGGATAGCCCCAGAGGAGAGCATGTGCTGCAGTGAGTGCACTTCGTTGCAGTTAACGCCGGAGTCCGTCTTGGGGTCCATCATTTCAGGAGCAGCGAGAATCATGTCGCGGTCGATCCCGTCCACGCAGAAGCAGCTCCAGGTGGGCTTGTCCTTCAGGTAGGCGGCGAACTCATCGCGGACGTCCTCCCAGGTCTCGTCCATCGCACAGGATAGTGGAGGTGGGTTAGAGGGGGGAGCGGCAGTCATGACTCAGGCAGAATGTGGGGGGTGAAGGGTAAAGAAGAAAGAAAATGAGCTTAGTGCTAGTGTAGCTACACCAAGAGGTAAGGAAGCAGACAGGAAAACATGCCCAAGGTTGTGTCAGTGTGTGTCGAAGAAGAACCAACAGAAGAAAAAGCCATGGTCATGAGAAAAGCTAGATCGATGGCAATTCCATCATGTGTGAGGGCCAGGAGGAGGAGTCCACCCGCAGTATTTGCGGCGTCAACTCTACGGCGTCAGATCTTCTCGCCTTCACGACTTCGCTCGGTGTCTAGCCGTGAAGTCATGCCAGTGCTCCTGCACCTCCAACAATCGACGGGCGCCATCAGGATACCGCCTTCTCGCCGCATCATTGCCCAAAAGGATAATCCGAGTGGGGGTTCCAATGCAGAAGAGTGGTGCTCGTAGTAGATGCTGATGTCCGTCAATGTACGCTGACGACTCAGCTGCGCAAAGCACTTGGCCAATGCAGAATGGGCTCTCGCGCAGCCGCCGTTCCGCCGAGGGCTTCGTGCGTGATGCAGGTGTACCGGAATGCGATGTGCCAACCTCCACCTTGGCCGACTGACGCGGCCTCGAGTCGCCATCCTCGTTCTCGGACAAGTCGTGGGATGGAAGGACCACTGCAAAGAGAAGACTAACAGGCATGCCATCTTCTCGGGTTGTCAGGGCTCGCAGAAGCACATCCGCTAGTCGCTCAATCACGGCAGAGTCGAAGGGTGGGTTCACCTCCCAATGACCCCCGCCACGGAGGTCGAGGTCGAAGAAGGAACCACAACTTCCAAAGAAGGAATCAGTGTCTGGAAACAGGGAGCCGTATCGACTGAGTTGGGCGTTCAGCGGAGACGCAAAGGCCTCAGCGGTTATGTCGAAAGAGGACTGAAGAAGGCCAAGGACCGATGGAGGAACGGCGGCATGTGGGCCTTGATTGTAGCCCTGCTCTCCAAGACAACTGCGGTAGCGGAGAAGCATCGTGGTCAGCCGTAGAACAAAGTCAGACGACGTGGGTTGACGTACACCATTTTCCCCACCGAGGAAACCATCCACCACTGAAGAAGCCATCTCCGGGGTCTGTTGTGATGATCCCCTTCGAGCAACCCGAGCATCCCACATCGCTGCCAACTTCTTCACCGTTCGCGCAAGTACCTCCACAGCACCGCGCTTTTCCACGGGTAACGTGTCCTCATGGCCGCCACCATTCGACGTAGAAACAGAGCTGCGGATGTGTAGTCGCACACAGTCCCCAGAAACCTCCACATCAACACAACCTGCCACCAACGATGAATCATTGGTGGCTACCAATGCATCACGAGAACGGGCAAGCGCGCGGCGTGCATTGTAGGCCGCGTCGGCCAGTTGGAGCGACACCTTCTTTGCCAAGTCCGCTGAGCTTGGGACACCACGACGGCGAGACGACGTGTCCTTCTGGCACCCAAGCAGAACAGACAAATACACACAAGTGGAGGTGCCACGCAGGCTAACAGCTTCATCGCATGGAATCAATGGATCCGCAAAGAGTTCCCGGGGAGTCTTTAGCCGCACCATCTCACGAGCTACTCGCCGTGGGGCGGGCCACGAAGGATGCTGCACCTCCACCCAGTACTCTCCACCGGACATGTCAGCCACACGATGAAGGGTCACATCCAGGCCAGTTGGAGCGCTCTTCACTTCATCTGTGGCGGAAGAACTGCCAGTGGAGATCTTTGTGGTGTCGTTGCCGCCCACTCCGTCCAGAAGCACCGCTGGTGTACCTGCACCATCGAGTGGAGTTACGCAAGTCCGTACAGTCACGAATCGAGCCTTGGGCTGGACCTCACCATTCAAGGACTGAAGAACCCAGCGCTCTGGGAGCTCCTCCAAGGCCTGTCTCGTCAAGATGGAGCATGGAGCGTTCCCGGCGGAGCGCTCAGCTGCAGCCTCACGCAGATAGCTATGTAGATCTGCCACCAGCTGCTGAAAGACCTCGTGGCGCATCATCTCCAAATGAAGGGCTACCGTCGCAGGCAACTGACCCCAGTGTTGCAGAAGATAGTGTGTCCGCCCACTGGGAACTATGTCGTCTATCCGATCCACGTGTGCCTCATCTCGGCAGCCACTCGTGTTGGGAATGTGCGAGTGAACCAAGCTTGCGTCAAGAGCGGAGACTGACGTGTCATAGCAAAAGTGTTGGGTGACCCCCTCGCGCAGGTTCCGTACCTCCATCCGGCACACTTCAAATAGGGAATAGAGTCAGCAGGAACAGAAAAGGAAAGAGAAGTCAAGCAAATAAATCAGTTGCCGAAGTTCATGGCAAGGTGATGAAGACATCTCAACCACCACGTGTATGCATAGGTCAGGAAGAGATATGGCTGGTCCGCTTCTTCACGAGAAGGGAGAAGTCGGTCGACCCAAACAAGAGTCGTTCCTTTATAAAGAAAGATGCGCAGTCATGCTGAGCTGATGTGCTCGCGGGAGACGGTTGGGGGCAGCACCGCGGTTTTCAGATCATGGGAAGTCCACCACACAAGCTAGATCCACGGTCATCCATCAAAGCTGGCCACCGCCTCCGCTTGAACCTGAAAGACAAAGTGGTGAAGGTGCACGACCACCTCCACGCTGTCTAAGTCCGCCTCCGACTCCAGCAGTGAGACTGGGAATCGTGTTTGTGCAGAGATGAGTGCTAACGGCTCTGACTTCACCACGGACGTCGTCGCCACCGCAGTATCCACCACCAGCAGCTTCTCCTCCTTCTCTGAGCGAGTGGAGCCCCGTGCCTTGGGGCGTAGGCTGCATCGCAGCCACCACCGTTCTGCACAATTTTCTGCTATCTCAGACCTGGCTGGAGCCTCTTCCGATGGTGTGGGGGAGATGTAGTTTGCTAGCTCCGCATGAACGGACAGTACCACCACCATTTCACCTCCCTCCACCAACTCCTCCATGGATCCCTTGGCCTCAATGCTTCGAACACAAGGAATGCCCGCCGCATCTGCCCGGAGTTTCTTCAGCACCACGTTCGATGTCATTCCGCGGTTGGAGTTAGGGTGCCGCTCGAGAAGCTTCTCCACTGCACGCACAATGGCCGGAGCGGTGGTGGCTGTCTGTAGCCCATCAACCGTGAGGGAGGGGGAGCCCTGCAGCATGGACTTCATCAGCACACTTGGCGTGATGGCGAGCGTTTGTGGAAGGTCTCTCTGGAGTGTTGAGAGCTGCAGCAGCGGGTGGTCTTCCAGACTCCACACCCCTCGTCGGATGCACTGCGACAGCTCCATCAGCAAGCTTACTCCAACAGAGCCATGGCTTCCATCCAGGATGGACGTCAAGGCCTCCAACGTGCGCATCACCTGAGGAAGAATGAGCCGCCGGTCTTCATCAAGTTTCATGGCGGTGGTCGGTGCAATCGCACACAGCAGAGCTGCATCACCTTCGGTGACGTGGTCCGGAGAGGACAATGGATGGGATGCATTCCTAGTTGCTGGATGAAAGGGTTCCACTCCATTCCAGAAGCGAGCACAGTGCGAGAGGGTGAGGATGTACACCTTGGTCTGCTCCATGGAGAAGTCAAGATCCATGTACTTCACCCCAAAGGATGAGGGTAGAGCACGAGCAATTGTTCGCAGAGCATTGGCCTCTGCTTCATCTCCCAGGCGAACCGCCTCACCGAGGTAGCGTGAAGTGAGCTCGACGCATCCCATGCACACGCATGACCACAGGGCACCCATGCTTGAGAGACGGCCGCTTTCCTGTAGTTCAGCAACCGTTTCAAGTACCGTTTCCATGGAATCGAAGTCCATATCATAGAGAGCCATGGCACGACCGCGAGGAGTGACGTGGAGGAGTGCATGAGGGTCATCCTCTCCATCTGCTTCACCCTCAATCCATAGGCACTTCCGCTCCTGTAGGGCATGAACGACACTGAATGCAAAGTTGGATGCATAAGCTTGAATACCATCCTCTGGTGGAACACCATAAAAGGCCAAATGTGACTTGAGGTGATACAGAAAGTAGTGGGTCTGGAGAACACGCAGGACATCAATCTTATTCTTCACCCTTCCATCCGCCACTGCGGCATTGACGATGCTGCGGAAGTCTTCTGGGTAGCGCATGCTGCACTCCAGGGGAAGGGGCTCATTCAGCAACTGGCCCAAGACCCATCGTCGTGGTAGTCGGCAGTACACCACCGCCTCACGAACGGCACGGGAGGTCATAGACTGAACCTCCGTGGCGGTGCAGTCGGTGGATACACTGTCTCCAATGCCACGTGGCCGCTCAGGGACGCACACAATGGCGTTGGAGGTCACTCCGGCCGGAAGACGGTTGGCGGCATCAAACGTACACACCAGAACGAGTGGGAGTGGGGCGAGGGTCAGCGGGTGAACAGCGGGCTGATCGAGTGCCTCGAGGAGGGCAAGGACATCCAAGTCGGAGACGCATTGGTGCAAGTAGCCAACGCCAGCAGAGAGGAGCAGTCCAAGACGAGCATCTTCCACAGACGCAACTGGTGTTTCGGGAACAAAGTCACGGCACTTCACAATCACTCGCTTAGCCACCTCCTCAGCCTGCCGGCGAGAGGCCACAAACACAAGGCACGATTGCTGCGAGTATGGAGCCCGCTGCAACAGTTTGAGTGCTGCCATGACGCTAGCCTCCTGACGCGAGCGCAGACCTGGAGCATCCATCCCTACCATACGCACCTGATTCGAACGGTACGACAGTCCAAAATTAAACTGCATCGAGGAAGAAATACGGAGCCAGCGGCACACCTCCAAGGGGCTAATGAGCGGGTAACTCAGTGCCAGGAGGCGCGCACGCGACGTTCCCCCATTCACCAAAAATGGAGCCGTGTTTAGTCTAGCAAGTGACTCCTCCACATGCCGTCCTTCCACATCACGTAGGAGATGCAGGTGATCGGCCACAATGTGGGTAACTGACTGGCACACCTTGGAAGCCGACGCGGAACGGAGGCAGCGAACGAGATGGGCTCCAGTTGTCACGATGATCGTTGCCTCTTCAAGCTCCGTCAGGTGCCGTGGGTTATGGAGTGCGGTACCATCCAGTCCAACCACCTTTTGTTGCAGCAGCTCACCAAACTTGAACTTCCAGTCCATGAGGCGACGCGTGGCGACATCATCGTGGCATGTGATGTACAGGAGCTTCTTCTTAGCCAACGAGGATGGCTGCTCACCATCTTCCTCCTCCAGTGCCTGCTCTAGCAAAAAGCTCAGAACGAAGAGTTCCGCCACAACCGTCTTACCGCCGCCGGGCGGAATACCCGCGAATAGGTTTTCGTGATTGCCATCCAAAATGGGTTCCACAAGCTCACGCTGGTGTGCGAAGAAGTCCGTGAATGGGAACAACTTCCCAGCAGAGGCCTCCAGTCGGTACGGTGCCAAGACACTCAGTACGTCCATATCCTCACTTGCCCCTCCATTGGCGGTAGCTGCTCGCATGTGTGTCTCACGAAGAGCAGGAGCGAGTGGGGGAAGCGGCAGGTTCAAGAGACAGATGGCTTTACTGGTTTGTGCGTGGAGCCACATGGGAGAAGTTAGCCGCAGAATGAGGTGGGTCGGACGCGGCTCGACCATAGGCACGACCAGTGGAGGGCACGAGAAGGACTCCGTCCCCTCATCAAGACCAATTGCCGCCAAGGGAAGGAGAATGGTTTCCTGGTGTAGCAGACGGCAATTGGGCAACTCCACGGTGAGGAGAAGTTCTCGCGCAGTGTTACCGTGCGCGACTGGGTCGTAACGGAAATCACCGTGAAGATCCACATCAACGTATAATAAGCTACGGGTGAGGGGGCGCACCGCTGTGTAGTCAAGAACAAAGTGTGGGGTGCGCTGGATACACTCCAATGCCACACCCGCACGTCGTTCATCACCCAGCTTGTCCACCAGATCCTCAAGAGACCAAAGCCGTACCTCCTCCCATGGGACACGCACACGTTCCAGGGTAGGTAGAAGGGAGTCCAGCACCTTGTCGCTCACAACCTCGCGAACCTGACGAAGTGGGGATTCAACATTCCATTGGCGATGTACAACCATTTGGAAGAGCTCCAGGAACTGCTGTGCCGTGCGGCAGTACTCCCGAACCATGCAGATATCGTACAATGCTCGCAGAATACGCTGCGCGGAGTCCTTCACATAGACGAGCTCGCTCATCAAGGGAAGCCCCTCAAGACTAAGACGACTGATGAAGCACTGCAAAAGTACATTGATCTTGGCCATTGGAGAATAACGCGACTCACGGACGGCGATTGGTACGACCTCTAGAAGCTCGGCAAGCTGTGCCTGCTCATCCGCCCGTGCACTGATGTGCGAGAACTCACTGGACATGGAAAACAGTCGGAAGAGGTCCTCATCCTTCATGCAATTGCTCAGCTTGTTGAGATAGATGGACATTGACGCTGCGGTGACGTAGTAGTAGCTGGCAATGCGACCATACGGGGTGGAACCCACCTTTCGTGACTGTGGATACATGTACTCAGCCATACTGGAGGTCTTAAGGTCCTCGCACGCAGTATGCACAATGTTCTCCAGGTGGTGCAGCAGAAGCGGATCCCCAGCAGAAGGACGGATACCATACTTCTCTGGAGATGCACGCATGCGCACGTATAGATACGTACGCTGCAGCCAACGTACACCCTCTTTTGTGGATTCAATGTGGCCCAGAGTGATTTCTGCGTTCATCATGTCCACCAGGCGCTTCATCATCTGTGACTCAATAGGAAGTTGGCTACTAAGAATGCCCAAGTAGTAATGGAGATCTTCAGGTGAGGTAACAATGGCGGCACGACCTAAGCTTGCACCAAATCCCACACGACCGGCGCGTCCGAACATCTGGAGGACATCGAGAGCACTTAGCAGTTGAGATGTTGATCCATCAAAGACACGAGTACCTTTGATGATGACTTGATTGGCTGGAAGGTTCACACCCCACGCTAATGTTGACGTGCAGACGAGCACACGAATGTGACGCTCTTCGAACAGCTTCTCCACTGTTTGGCGCTCATCACGGCTAAGACCGGCGTGGTGGATGGCAAACCCGTAAGGAAGCAGTTGCTGCAGGCTACGGCGAAGTACGACGCTCCCATCTTCAATGATGGCACGCAGGACCCGCTCACTTTCGCTGTTTGGCTGAACAATGAAGTGGTTGCGGTGTTCCTCCTGGACACGTTGCTTCATATACTGTGCAGTGTGTTCTGTATCACGTCGAGAGTGAACGAAAATCATGGTTTGCTCGTTGTCTTGGGCGGCTTGAAGAACCTTGTCGTATACGACCCGATTCATCACCGTCGGCTGGGTTACCCCCTTAATCTTCTTCGCAGCACAGAATGTCTGTTGCAGTGGAATGGGGCGGTAGCTCGCATCAAAAACGTGTAGGCCGCGCTGGCGATCCACCTGCAAAAAGGTGGCCACATCATGATAGTTGGGTAGTGTGGCACTTAGCCCCACAATGCGAATACCTTCCTCTCCTCGAAGCTGCTGTTGTAGCATCGTTCGAGCCACGATGGCCTCCAACACGGGGCCTCGATCATTGTGCAGAAGGTGCACCTCATCCAGAATAAGCAGTTTGAGAAGAGAGGCCACACCAAGTTCCACTGACTTGCGCGTGATCACATCCCACTTTTCTGGCGTTGTCACAAGGAGTTGCGTTTCAGCCATTTGCTTCTGCGTCATGGAGCTATCGCCAGATAATTCAGCCACAGCCAGCCCAAGGGGCTCTAACCTCTTGGAGAAGGTACGCACCACCTCCTGAACTAGAGCCTTCATGGGGGCGACGTAGACCATTTTCAGCTGATGCAGCTGAATGCTCCCGTCAGGGTTCATGGCATTCTGAATGCAACGGAGCATTGCCATCATGGCCACATTTGTCTTTCCCGCACCAGTGGGTGCGCAGACCAGCATGTTTTCGTCCGACAAGAAGGCAGTGGAGTACACCTTGGATTGCATAGGATTTAACTGTGTCACCCCAGCGAAGGCCTTCGTTGCCCATAAGGGGAACTCAGTGATGGGAACCAGCGTTTCTCCCTCTCGTGTACTACGAGGAGGAGGCGGCAGGACAACCTCATCATGTGTTTCGTAGGCAACGCGTTGGGTTCCAGCAGGAACACGGGCTTGGACGTGTTGATGGGGCGTGCGCTCGTCCGCAAAAGAAGAAGACTGGAGATCCACCTTCCGCAACGGTCGCTCGTCGTCGGCAGCTGCCTCTGTCTCCTCCTCATTCTCTCCAGCTTTGTTGCGCTTCTTCACAAGACCAATTTCTTTTCCCGTGATATTTTGGTACAAGCGCTCCACCACTACGTCCTCTTCAGCGTGAGTTCGCATGTCATTCATCACCTGTTCTTTTGCTTTTTGTGTAGTGGCAAGTGCGTACTGGAGTCCGTATACAATACACCATCTAGAGGCCGCCACATCGCTGATCCACTGCATCACTCCCTCATCTTCATAGCCACCAAGAAAGGCAGTCAATTGGGTTTCGAGAGTGAGTGCATCCACCTCCCGCACGTTCAAAAACTGCAGGACTCGTCCTGCCTGAGCAGTGCATGTGTCCGAAGACTGTGACGGGAAATGACGTCGGAGTGCGTCGTGGACGTAGTCAGGGTTGCAGGCCACCTCATCAAAGGAAATGGAAAATGTCATATCCATCATCTCATCATCTCCATCATCCTCGCCGAACTCATTGTCACCTCGATCTTCACCCATGCCTCCGTCATCGTCTGGAGCCGAAAAGGCAAACTGAGCCAAGTCTTTCTGATCTGCTCGGTGTTTGCGCGACTTCTTCGAGCGCTTCTTATGCGTGCCACCTGTTAGAGCTGTTATTACCCCGGCATCATCGTCGTCGTCGCTGCTGCTGTCACCGCCGCTACTACTGCTGGGTGCCTCCTCCAGTAGAGGCATGATGTTGTTGTCCTTCTCCTCAAGACGTCCGCTACGATTATCCGCGGTAACCACGTAGTCGGTGATGAGTCGGCCATACTGAAGGAGGCGGTCCTCCTGTTCACGGGTGAGTTTGACATTGAGGAGATGTTCCAACTGAAGATGCTGCTGCTGGACACTCACTCCATGTGATGCCCCTCCGCAGACAATATCCAGCAGCTCCTCCGCCACTCCTTCCATTTGACCATCGCTCCCTGGAGGGAGGCACCGGCGTAGATCATGTAGTAGTCGCTCATAGTGATGGCGTGTTGTATCACTATGAGGTACGTAGCCCACAACGTTGGTCATTCACAGATGTAGATCTCTACCTCTCTGACAAAATCGGTACCAACAACTGGATGGGCTGCTTTATGGGAGGACTCCACAAGACGCGAACGGTGCGTGAGAGTTCCTCGGCTATTCCTTTGGTGCTGAGAAAAAGAACAGTACAATAGAAACGGTAACAGGCATTGACAAGAAGCAGAGAAACGTGTCTCTTACATAAGCGTTGGAGCAAAGATTTGATTAGGTTCTGCAGTCCAAGAGTGACAAATCACGTGAACTCAAGGGATGTACAGACTCCGACGATGACGATAACGGTCAGGAAAGGTGGTCACGCGAAGAACGCAGTGAAAAAGATGGAAACGGGGTGCATGCATCAGCGAGGGAACATATCAGTATAGCCCAGCCACTCCAGTAAAGCAGTTGTGTCTGCCCCGCTGGACTGTTCCACGGTAAATCCGGTGGTGCGTAATTCCGGGAGACACCGATAGCTGCGTGATATTATTTATCATTCAATATGGTTAACCCTCTCCACCACCACCACCGCCACTGGTACACACACAAACACCGCGTGTGATGCACGGGAATGGGAAAATGTCCACTGCAGTCCCAAAAGTACGCCCCCTCGCAAAGGTCAGGCAATGTGTCACTCAACTTTTCGATTGTTTGGTAGGTGGTACAGCCACTCGGCATATGTACCATGATACTTCTCAAAGAAGTGCATGGAGAGCAATGCCACCACAATTTGAATGAGGGACCACCAACCCAACCACCGTATGACAGTTATTGGAAGGACAAACCAAAAGCACAGTTGTACGGCATAAAAGTACGCCAGCCGAGGCCACTCAGATGGTGTGCGGTAGTACACTCCAGCATCGCTGCTATAGTTGTGAATCCATCCTACTGGCACTTTGAAAACCTCGCTGACGTCGCGAGTATCAAAGGCAAAGGGTGCGGCACCAAAGAAGCGCGAGAGTATTGTTTCCTTCTCTGCAAACCGTTCATGGATCCACGAGGCTAACGCAGAAGACTCAGAGGGAAAGTACGGCACCAATGGCGCCCCTGTTGTTGGTTGGGAGAGCGATTGTGCTCGGAACACCTGGGCCAGTACATGCACCTTCCGCGGCTGGGTGCCGTTCACCAAGGACAACTCACTCGGACGAAGACCGGCCTCAGCATACTCATATGCCATGGTGAGATCTACAATTTCGTCAACATCCCCCAACAGCTCGTGAATAGCGATGAGTCCAGTTGTACGTGGAGTGAGAACGTGACGGAACTCATGTAGGCCATTGTTTCTGGCATATGTCTGTGATTTTGCAAGATTGGACGGGGAGAGATCGGTTCCTTCTGGAAAGATCACCACGCAAGGGCTCTCGGATTGCGATTTGAAGTACCGTGTCATGTGGGCAATGTAGGCCTCATCGCTGGACCAGCGTCGGGAGAGAAATAGATAGCGAAACTGCTGCATTTCCCAACCAAGAACTGGAATACGACGGAGATCGTCCTTCAGCACAAAGCGGATGTGCCCGCCGAGTGAGCCGGCTGCAAAGAAGATAAACAGATATAACCAATCGACACGACAGTGGTGGTTCACCATGACAATCTTGGACCGGCCTGGACGTGAGGGGGGACTAAGCACCGAGCGAAGCAGCTCGTGCGGTTTGGGGGGAGCGGTGGATGCTGATGGTGGCACAATTGCACTGAAGGAGAAACTGGTGGCGTGAACCCACTGTAACAACAGCGAGGCATAGCCGAACCAAACACATTGGGCCCAGTCACTCACACGGTCCAGCACACGTTGCACACGGAGCTGCGATTGGGAAGAAAGCCAGCGACGCGACGCCAAGTAAACTGGGAGCATCCATATTCGAACAAAGCACACGTTTAGTAGTGTAGGAATGAGGAGCAACACCACGAATACTACCCCTCTGACAGTTACTTTCATCTTATTTAGCTACAAAAGCCTCAACGATGTATAGACACAGACCCTGATGGCGTGAATCAACGTCTAACTTAACGTAAACAAAAGTTAGAAGAGGATGAAGGCGAATGGTATGGCATTTCTCTCAAATTAGCGGTATAGGGTTCTCCGATAGCTATCTGCAGTCATCCGATACTTGCCAAGCCTGTGGCACACTTTGACTTCCAAAATCTACTATCACATATGTCAGCTTTGAATCATCTGGCATATATCTCTTGTACATGTTGGTTTTCTCCGCCTCAAAGACGGGGGAGTGGCACTCCTGTCTGAAACAGCCCTCCTCTCAATCAGTTGAGTGTGCGGCCACGAGTCTTAGTGATCTTCAATGCAGTGTCTTCTGCGCGCTTCTCTCGGAGCTGCTCCTCTCGGTGGTTGACTTCTGCACTTCGATTCGCCTGCACCCGAGAGCGTACGGTTTCCTCAATCATCGCAACCTCCGCCTCCGTCAGCTTGCAAAAACGGACATCAATAAACTCCAAAGAGTTGTTCGACTGCACAGCTGTGCACAAGAGTGGTCCATTGACGCTGGATGCTGGAGCGGTATTGGGGCGTGTGGGCTTCGCTGGTTCTGTTGCGACGTTGGCCTCCTGTTCGGCTGGTTCTGCGCTCGGCGAGGAGGCCGTTACAGGGCTTTGGGCTACATCACCCGGAGTATTGGGCTGACTGCCGCCTGCACCATCCACAGAGTTAGTCATTGGGTTTGAGGTCGCCGTCCCAGAGCCTGCACCCAAGCCTGGATCGGAGTCCGACAGCTCCAGTCGGTCGCCACCAATGCGTCGGTTTCCAGATAACGTCAGCACCTTTAAGTTCTCCACCTGCGGCAAAACTTCAGACAACGCCTGAACACACTCAGGACCAAGGCAATTGTAGCCCAAATGAAGTTCGCTCAGCTGAGGATGCTTCACTAGAGCACGTATCAGCAACTCTCCGCCATGCTCGTCAGGAATGCGATTTTGACTAACATTCAGAACACGAAGTGACTTGTTTAAATCCAGAGAATCGGCAAGTGCCTGAGCTCCACCGTGGCGAATATCGTTATCCCTGAGGTACAACTCCTCAAGCGGGAAGTCATCGCGGCACAGAAGCAGAGAGATTGCCTTAACGGCGGCATCGTCAACAGCATTTCCAGAGAGATCAAGGACTCGAATGGTGCTATTGCAAACAAGACCTGCACAGATCGCCACTACATGATTGCTGTTCAGATGGTTGTTAGGGAGCTCCAACTCTTCCAGCACTGTATTCCTCTGGACAAGAAAGCGCACGAACTGAGCGTCCGTCTCAGTGAAGCCAATCATACGTCTGTCATACCCAATACCGGCGTTGCTGGCACCGTATGTCAAACGGAAGTGAATAATTCCGGGGCACTTGGAGAACAGATGCTCTTGAAGATTGAGGTGTGTATACTGGCAAACAAGATCTACACTTCGGACATAATCTTTGCAAATCGCGCACAGCTCAGCCAGTGCTCTGGCGTCTTCCTCACCCAGCATCATCGTATCATCCTCATCTCGGTGATGCCTCATCAACTCCACAATATCCCGGTTGTTTGCACCGTCAGCTGTGTTTCCTACAGGCCGGCCACGGAGTGCCATGAGAAAATCGCTAAGTACGTGCTCCAGATAAAGTTGCTTCCAGCCGTATTCCTTCGAAATAAGACGCTCGCCAGCAAATTTTGAAATCTGTCCCTGAGACCATCGACTCTCGCAGCACCTCTTCCAATAGCTCTCGCTGGCAATACGCGGCACACTCACACTCAATGGTAACTCGGACTCTTTAGTGGGAAGACGCTCAATGACCATATCATAAAGCGCAAGCTGCTCTAGGCGCATATTGTCGATCTCTGGCATGGATGCAAAGTTCTGTGCAAGAATGTCTGCGCCAGTGGATTGAAGTGTTGGAACGAAGTAGCTGGTGGCTATTTGACTGTTGGAGGCCCCTTGCTCCTTCAGAGCGCGCTCGCGCTGAAACTCTTGGATTCTAACCTGATGAAACTCATTGCTGGTTGGTGGTGGTGCTACGCTCACAACAGTGGAGGCTCCACCACCACGCTTTGTGGACAGCGACCGGGCCGTTCCAGGCATGCTATCAGTACCCTATGGATCTAGCGCAAGCAGCTCAGTGCAAATGCAGAGGAAACGTGATAAGCACGTCTTGTTCACAGAAAGAACAGGATAGAGGAGCGACAAGTCGATTACAAAAAAAAAGGTGATACCACACCACACAACACAAAAACAAGGGGCAAAGTTATGGAGTTCGTCTATTCCACCGATTCTCAAGCTCCCTTGGAAATCACCAATTCCTCCTGTGAAAGGTCTGGCTTATTTTGGGAGTGAATCACCATAGCAGCTACTTCGCTTTGTGTAGCAATAAAGAACCAGCAGCAAGAACCACACTTGCAGCAACCACAGTGCTGACAGTAAAGCCCAGAGAGGGAAGCCCGTTCTCGAAACGCTTTTGCATAGGGCGTAAGCTTTCACTCTCATTATCAGCCACATGCGGGGTTACGGTGCTGTTAACCACCGGAACACCAGCAGGCTGACTTAATAGCGGAAAGAAGTCGGCACTCAGTGAGTCAAATGGGACCAACGAAGCCACAGGAACTCTGGTGGCCTTGAAAGAAACATTCTCATGGTGGCGCATCTGTCCAATTGCGCATACATCACCCCAACTAAAATGCCAGCGATACGGGAGATTTGGTGAAAGTGGTTTTACATCAAGAAGAACGCCATCAATGTCAGAATTTGCAACCCGTAACGCTACCATAATCACGGTATTGTTTGGCGTACCACCTGACACTATACCGTTGTTCAATGAAGCGAAAATGGAGTTCAATAATGTACATATTCTCTTCTCAGCATCGTCATATGGGCTGTGGTTACGGGAGAGCTCTGAACTCATGTCATTGATGACATCAAAGTACGGCCCAATATGCTCAACTGCTCCCAGAACTCCTTTGAAAAAAAAAGCTCTGAACATGTGCGTTCTGCATAATCGTTTATGGTCCACCAAAACTATAGAATCGCTGGCGTCTCCAATGAGTTGCGGGGTACAACTATCCAGGTATGATTGTGAGACTCGGGTAACTCGATGCTTCAAGAAGTTGTCCCATAGCTCCACCAACAGAGTTTCTTCTGTGAAGCAAGATTTTTCCAGAATATACTTCTGATACTCACGAAACACTGCAGGCAGAGAGGTTCTGCGGTTTAGACTTTGCGCAAAGGCATTGCCAGAACCGTCACTTAGCAGATGTGACGGTGAAAAGAGGAACCCATTGCACATGCAGCAGTAACTCTTTGATGGATCAACACCTTCACAAAGAAAGCTGAGTAGATTCTGCAAATCATTCCTCGTATCGGGGTTCGGATTTCGCCAACCAAGTAACGCTTCCTGGGCGTCACAGCAATCGGTGAAGTGAGCAGCGGAGTCAGGAAGCCAAGAATGCATTGTAGACGAAGAGTTGGAGAATCGTACACTCCATTGAATTCCAGATGAAATGGATGATTCACTGTCTTTCAGCGACTTCATGCGATTTGTTTGCATCACAATGTCTGGGTGCACATCTTGTTCACTTTTTCCACGGGTAAACCGTAGAAAGGCCCCATTCTGTAAAGACGTGAGTTCAGATTCTGCGACAACAGTCGAAATCTGCTTAAACTTATCCATCTCATCAACTTCCCTAAGAACAAATTCAGCAACCTCCGCTTGAAGTTGGCGGGTGTTGTTCTCGTATCGTTTCAGCAACTCTTGTATACTACGAGCCTCATTGATGATTGCTTGAGCAGACGCCCTAGGATCGAAAGGAATGGGATCATCAAGCATGGAGTCATTCTCTCTACCGTCAACCTCTCCACCATCATTTCCACGATTTTGTTGATTTGACATCCTATCACTAACATCCTAGCAGCAACAATAGAAATAGAAATGCAGGAATAGCAGAACCCTTCCCTACGACAAATAGGTATCAGGTCATGATAAAAGCCAAATATCCTCCACACAAAAAAAAAGGATCCGATGATGGATACCATATGCGAAACATATTTGCAGACTGAAAGTAGTGTCGTCGGAGCGAGGGTGACAACAAAGGGCTGTAGTACAAGACCGTCAACAGCATGGTATAATGTCATCTTTGGTATTATGCTCCTTTGGTAAGCACATTACGCACATGCAGAGATTAGGAACAATTTCACGTGCACCCATGACAAATAAAAACAAATATATAAAGATGATCTAAAGATGTATTTGTACAGGTACACAATGGAAACTGCTCCGTTGTCCTTTGCCTCCTGACCCAGAGAGTGATCTACACGGGTTCAGCATTATAAATAAGCTTGAATCCGTTTACCTTGCCATGGAGGAACATGGCAGTTTGCAGGGGTTCAATCGTTTCCTCCACAATAAACTTGCCGTCTCCGTTTTGGTTAATGGTGGCTTTGTCCATGGTCTCAACTTCTGAACGGGCACCCAAAATCGCTTGCACGTGCATACGGTATTCCTTTGTATCATTGTAGAACGCCCACCGCTCATCGTGCTCATCAACAATGCGGAAGAGAAGTCCGTTACCCTGAGTCTTGAAGCACTTAAAAGCGAATGTGCCCAGGTACTTTGGCGTTCCAAACAGTGCGTCAACTGGGGCGACCCTCGTGAGCTGGAATTCATTGTCCTGGTCCTTGAGAACAAGTCGCTTTGTGGTAACAAATTCAGCCGCAAATCCCGCCTGGAAACCACGACTTAATGCCGCCTCAACTTGCTTGATGTCCTCTGGAGCCGCTGCATTGCCGCGACTTAGCGGCTGTGTGCTGCGAATGGTGTTACTCTCAACCATCACTCCACCCTTCATCTCATTTGCAATGTTTACCGTCACACTCATTCCTCTGCCAGTTTTTTCCGGGCTAAATGTAACAACAGGTTGCTTCAATCCAGCAAGCTTCACTGGTTGTCCATTAAAGCTCCTCACCAAGAATTGACTCGACAGCTCTTCCAAGCTCACTACGTGCTTTAGTTGAACGTAGGTGTTGTTTGACTTAAGAAGGTAACCTGTCGCATTCTTGGAGATCTTGTAGCCTCGCTGAAGACCCTCAGTCAACTTCCGCTCCAGAAGGGCAAGGTCTGGATCAGGCTCGACGGATGTGCTCGCAACCTCACCTCGGAGAAGGCCATCCTCAATCCCGCAGTGTCCTCGCAGGGAATTCGCAATATTGGCAACAACAAAAGAACCTCCATTTCCGTCAGCAACGAACGTCATTGCCATTACCTCCTTTGGGGCATCACCATCCACATACACAATTTCGTGGCGGCCAAAGAGATCCTCAATGCGCATCTTCTTTGAGAAAATAAGGGACACATTTTCGTTCTTGAACAACAGGCGCTCGCACTCCTTCTTCACAAAAAATCCCGCGCCGAATCCACCAGTGATGGCATCCTCAACAACTGCTTGGTTTTCGTCACCGGCCATCATTGTTGAGAGCAAATGGCCAGTCAGCCGCCCATTCTCAAATCTTGCTTTTCCGCGGAGGGAATTGGCAGCCGTAATAAAGATTGAGAACTCATCACCCTCGCGCGAGAGAGAAAGAGTTGCTCCAGCTGGCGATTTCTTCGCGTTTAAGTGAGTAAGGTAGTAGGTTCCGCAAATCTCATCCACGTCCTGCTGCATATCCATAATGGAGGTCATGGTGCTTGTTCAAAATGAGTGAATGTGAATCAAATGACAGAGTCAAGACTTAATCTGAGTGAAAAATAAGATGAAAATGAAAGAGACTGTAGTGTATTCAGAGTGCGTTCAAAAAAAGCAGTTCGATGAGCTCAACCAGTAATCGCCTGAATTCATTGCCTTCACTTTTCAGTGTTATCAAATTGGAACCCTTGAACTGTCCAACCGCTGTGGAGCCTGCACTTCATGTATTCATCCTCATCGATACCAATTCGATCGCTCGAAATTTGGCGGCAAACCCAACTCCTCAGGTGCTCTCAAACCCGTTCGCTTCCCAGCAACGTTTCTAAGCCTTCACGCAGTTTCCGCACCTAATCTGGATCGCACTGAGCGGGTGTGTGGCTGGCACTTTCCCTCGATCCCCCCCCCTCCAGCAACGCACTTTCTTCTGGAAGACGCGCGCGCGCGTGTGTGTGTGGGGGGGGGTTCACCGCCAATTTTGTGTGTGAGCGGAAGTTGGGGGGGGGGCAAATCCACCGACCGAGACCCTTCATTGAAATGGCATTGGCCACTTGGGGGAGGGGGTCCGGCAACTCCCACAACATAGTTCTTCCCAGAATGACAAAGTGGGGGATCACGAAGCCTCTCGCAGCTGAGCAGGGTCTTTACTTTGCGTGGTAACTGAGTTCTATGTTGTATTACAGCTTCCAATATCCACTCTGTATTTTTCATTTCATTTAATTTTAAGAGAATACTAAGTCTAACAATCCAATGGGTAGGGGATTTGGACGCGGAGCAAAGAGTGTTGCCATCGTAACACATGCCCAAGCAAAGAAAGCTGGAAAAAAGACACCAAAGGGCCTGCGCAGCGTCCGCCAGAAAAAGCGCGTCAAGCACCAGTCTGAGAACGGAGAACAGGAGTTGCTGGAGAAGTCCCTTGGTGTGAAGAGTGACAATAAAGGGCCAAAGAACCTTGCTCAACAGATTGCCAGTATTCATGTACCTCATATTATTAACAAGAGACAGAAAGGGTTGAAGCAACTCAGAAAGCAAATTGTCGCTGCTGTGAAAGACGTTCGTAAGAGGCACGCCCAGAAGAAGAGAAGGTAATTACCAAACCTCCCAAATAATGTTCAACGAGTAAGCGACCTCATTATTTTGTGTACCTTTAAAAGAGTAAGAGTGAGTGTCATCGCTGCAACATCCAACCTGACAAATATTTCTATAATCAAATTTGTTTTTCCTCGTAAAAAAAAAAGTCGTTTCATAGCCATGCGCAGGTCGATTGCGAACGTACGTTGTAATTTCTCAACGATAGTTTCCCGTAGGTTTATTGGCGTTCCCAATGGAGGGGATGGCGCGTCGTGTAATCAGGGTGCGGCTTCCAACGCCACTCAGTCTTCACAGACAGATGTTGTTAGTGATTTGAGAGAAGCTATTTCAAAAAGTGCCGAAAGACGCAAGGAGGCTCAGTCTGGTAATTCTTCTGCCCCCGTTGGAGGTCCACGACGAGTGACCAAGCCCCTCTTTTTTGAGAGCGAAAAGAGTGGAATGAGCTCCAAAAAGCCTGTCAGAAATGAGTTTCTACGCCGGTTGGACGAAATGGAAGAGGACTCAAAGTCTACCTCCTTTCCTACGTATGATGCTGCTGCAGAACGCCGAAGGAAAAAGGTCGACACCCTAATCAAGGAGGAGAGGGCAAAACTTGTTGTTTTTCGTGACGTTGGGATGGACCTTGACAAGCCTATCCTATCACGAGACATCCTTCTTATTTTCAAGTACTTCCGTTACGGAAAAGAGTTTGCGATTGACAATGAACTGGAGCGTATGCTTCGGTACTTCAACGAACATGCTGTAAATGAGCTGAAGATCATTCAGGATAGCAAGTTAATGCGTGGTCCACCGACGCTCTCTCCACGACGAAAATTCCGGCAGTCATCTCAATCAGGGACCTCCTCATCCAGAGCAGATGGCATTCTCGGACTGGAACAATCGGAGCAGTTTCAGATTTCATCTTCGTTCCCAGTAGTTCAGTGCGCATCGATGAACCAGTTCTGCAACTTTTCGAGTTCAATGCTACGCACTGGTGGCAATGCAGATGGAGCAGCATCAGAGGATGGAGTGTCCGCAGTAGCACGACGATCATCTGCTTCCTTTTTGGGAAAGTTTTTCGCGCCACTCCTGAGTGGGACCAGTCCAGGTGTATCATCACAGAAGCCCTATTCACAGAAGAACAAGGATCTGTTCTCAACCTTATCACCGAGCTCTTTTCGCCGTCCCGCAGTTGTCATATTTTCTCAGCTGGGCCAGCAGTTTGGGGCCAAAGCTGATTTGGAATGGAGACAACTGGCTTTCCAGACTATCTGTCCATCACTAGCAGAGCAGCTTCGTGCTTCAACAGGAGATTCAGCATTGAAAGACAGCACATCGCCTAAGGTTAATACAAAGGAAGCTGGAACCACAGCTGTGAGTCAACCATCAGTCTCTGCCTCAAGTGCACTAGTGCTTCCAATTGACGTGGTCTCTCTTCGAAGCGCAGATATTTACAAGTACAAGTGGGTGCAGCGGTTGTATGTTAACCGGTTTGCGCGGTCCCTGTCTAAAGAGTCCAGCTCAAACTCTGACAAGCACCGCATTGATGCGTTTACAGCATGCACGACATTTGTGGGCTCACAACTTCTTCTCCCTTTTTACGAATCCATGAATCTGCGAAACTATTTACTACCGCATGTGTTCTTGGTTGACCATGAAGGAGTCGTCCGTTGGATGAGTGGAGGTTGCCCAGATGCGTTTGAGAAGAATATCTTTAAGTCTCTCTTAAAGCAGCTGGAGGCAGAGTACTATCAGAGTAAGCGGTGATGGAGGATTATGTCTCTCGTGCAGTTTCAGCGCAATAATGTTTCTGTGAAAGATTTCCGCTCTATGTTGCAACTCAAGCTTCATTGTAAAAGTATGTTCTGCATTCCTTTTTCTCACCGCTCCTTTTTCACAATGAGAGCCCACTGAGAGAGCTGGTTTGCTTTGAGGGATCCATGTCGGCGCTGCATAAGTTCTTTTCAGCTTACAATAAGTCATCAGAAGGAACGTCACATAGCGAACCAGGTTGCGCAATTGACAGCGCCATATCATCATTTACTGACACTACTCCATCTCACAATGAGCCAAATACATATCACATAGCTGTCCAAGGTTGTTGTCATGGTGAACTTGGAAAAATCTATGAGGCGTGTAGTTCGCATGAACGGAGTTCGGGCAAAAAAATCCAGTTGCTCATATGCTGTGGTGACTTTCAGTCAGTTAGGAATTACGCGGATCTGAGCAGTATGGCTGTTCCTGACAAATACAAAGTGCTGGGCGATTTTCATAAGTATTGTGAGTGTGTGAGTGATGATGGTGCTGTGCTTCCACCATTGATACCAGCGCCATATCTCACTTTGTTTATTGGCGGAAATCACGAGAATTCTGATTGGCTTGCTGAGGAAAGCTATGGTGGGTATTTGGCACCAAACATCTACTATGTTGGTCATTCAGGCGTGGTGTTGATTGATGGAAAAGTATCTGTCGCTGGGCTAAGCGGTATCTTCAAAGGAGGAGATTTCCGCGAACCATATCCGCGAGCACGTCCGTATGCTCATAGTGAGCATGGTAAGAGATCTGCCTATCATGTGAGGCAGATTGAGATAGAGAAATTGCGTGCTTTTGCCTTTGCGATGCAGCAATACTGTGGAACATCTACGATAGCTGACATCGTTGTAAGTCATGACTGGCCGGTTGGCGTGACGAACTACGGTGACGTGGAACAACTTCTTCGATACAAGCCTTATTTTGCGGAAGACATTCGCCATTCAGCCCTTGGAAACCCCTACACTATGGAGCTACTCCAGCAATTTCGTCCACAATACTGGCTCTCTGCACATCTGCATTGTCACTTCACCGCTGATGTCCCCTTACGACAAGCAGATGTTGGCCTACTCAGTGACAGCAACGCAGACAAGTGCTCAGAAGGTTCTAGTGGGACAGCGAGGCGCACTGCGCGATTTCTAGCATTGGACAAGTGCTCCAAAGGAAAGGGTTTTTTGGACTTTATTGACATCCCCATCAGTGGCAAGGCGTCCCCGTTCCATACGAACGTTAGTGCTTTGCAGGATAATGAGGCTGAACGCATTCAGCGCCATCCCGTCTGGATTGAGGTACTGCGTCAGTCCCACGCTCATTTACAGGAAAACGCATGTGCAAGGCAGGACAGGCAGAAACCAGCATCTCCACCACATGGGTTTTCTGCTGAGCTAACTGCCCGCCACGTGAAGCTGCATTTCCCTAAAGCAGAAAATTTCAATGATGGAGAGACCAAGGTTACTTTCGCTCGTAATACTGAGATTCTACTTCAGCTGATCGGCTTAGCGCCTGCGGTGCCACTTCAGGTTCAAATGCCCACATGCGTACAGCGTAAGACTGACAATCGTGCGGCTCAACGAGACACACTCTCCGATAGTCTCTCTCGCTGTCCCAAGCAACATTCTCTGCAGAGTAGTGCTCAGCCAACCCTTCAGAAAGAACGCTGTGCAGATCTTGAGTGGTCTGAGGATCTTCAAATGAGCTAAGCCAGAGGAAGTTGTCGTCCCCAGACAACACTGCTGAACAGCCTGCCGTGGAATTGGTGTACAGTGATCTAAGACAGGCAAATTTTCCAACTTTCGTTCACACAACTGCCGATATTTTTCGCCAAGCCCAGCACTGAGGGGGTCAATACTCTTCTTGCGCATCTTTCTGCCTTAACTGGTTTATCTATTTCTTCTACGTTGTGGGTAGGTTAACGCAGAAAAGGTAGTTAGGAAGCCTTCTTCTCTCCAGCTTTTTCCCATTCTTTTCAGTTCGTTTTCCTTTTTTTTTCCAGGGAGCTCTTTCCACCCTTTTCCTGATTGCTTGAGTCGCCTTCCACCAAGAGAGGGGACGCGCGTATCCAACAGGACAAGACTGGGAAGCTGCATACAGCGCGTACGCCTCAACAGCTGCGCCGACATTGTAAGTTTGAGATCGAAATAGGGGGAAGCACATAACTTCCTTGCTCTTGTTGGCATTGCGCTTAGACTGTACCATTCCGAAGCCCTCCCCCCTTTGCCCTTCTTTGCTTGCTACGGCTCTGATCAACACTTGAATCACTCCTTGCCGTGAGCGTGCTGGCGTTTGGAGAGTAGCGCTTGGGGGGTTCTCCGCACCACCCCACATCCCCTAAACCAGCCTACGGGTTTCGGCGGATTCTCCCCAACAACTCTTTTTTTTTTGCCTTTTCGATCGTTCATTGGTTCTGGTGTGCGAACTGCACCCCACTGACAGCAGCACGAACCCCACCAAGCACCACATTGTCTTTTTTGTTGGGTGCCCTTGCGCAAGCGTGACAGACGGCCGATCGCTCACGATTACGCACAACGTAGAACTCAACAAGAGGAACGAACACAATTCAGTTTCAAAGCACCGTATCTTTTAACGGGCAAGCTGTAGCAATTCGATCCGTCAACTTCCGACATGTCGGATAGTCCCAAAGACCCTGTGTCCACTTCGGGTGCTTCTGTACCAGGCAATCCTACGTTTCAACCGTCCCCTGCTGTGACAGTCGAGGAAGGCGGAAACAATGCTGGGCCAGCATCCCTGCCAGGTGGCCACGCATTGAAACCCACCAGCGCAGCTGCGCTGGACGCGGATGTTGCTGAGGAGATGGATATGTTCGACATCGAACTGCAGCGCGAGTGTCAACATCGTCCGTTAGCGTATCTGCCGCCCGGTGCAGGCAACAAAAGTTCACCCGCTGCACTCGCCCGTAGCCCTCCATCCTTTGGCGCAGAGGCGGTTTTTGGACACGGAGTGAAGCGACTCCCATCTGTTGCAGAAGCATGTCAGCTTACTCGTTTAGTGCAAGATAAAGAAGGCTCTAAGCGTTTGCTTCATGCGCTGGCAGAGGAGATTCGCAGAGAGATGTCGTTCAACTCATCAGCAGCAGCAGAAGCAGTAGCATCCGCTAGGCTCAGTGGTGCACAGCCGAGTTCTGCTGGAGGCATCGCACCGAACTCACCCAATGATCACCAGTTTTCCAGTGATCTTTCCCTCCTCGTGGCCCTTATTCAGGAAGTTTCCGTGAATGAGGGCTGCCCTGTAGCAACTGCCTCACACTTTCCTGCAATGTCGCCAACTTTGACGGGAGCTCCTCAAGGCGTACCGGTGAGCACAACACAGCACCCATATTCGTATGGAGTACAGCCCCACGGTGGTAGCTCTCCACGTCCTCGTCAGGGGTACACCGTGCCGCCTGCACATCGCCAAGGGGTGGCGTCCCGGACTTCTCCAAGCAATGCCAAGCTGTCATCTCTTTGCCTGTGTAGCGCGTGTACTGGTCAGTCTCATGGAGCACAGCACTTGGTTGGTAGCAACCACAACTTCAACAATGGTCGGAGCACAATCGACACCGAAATCTCTGACTCCTTGGATCGAATCAGCTATGCCAATCAGCATACTGGACCGACTGGCCCGCACGGATACCTCAACGGCGGAAGCCATGGCGTGGCTCACGGCATACCTACGACCGGACTGCCCGAAAGCTACGAATACAGTCGACCACCCAACCCGTCACACGGTCTGCCACCTGCTGGTGTGGCCGCTTACGCTCCGCTTCCCATGGATCGGCATTCCTCTCACCATTCTCGGCATGGAGGTAGCCCAAGCACAGCACCATCCACACATTTGTTGCAGGGAAGCGGCCCAAGTGCTGTAAGCCGTCGCATGCAGCCTTCGGTGAATACTGACCAGGCAATTCGGAGCAGCAGCAATCACATTGCGGGTCAGATAATATTGCAGCATCCTCGGGCAGTAAAGCCAACTGCAGTACGCACGACGAGCAAAGGCCGATCTACCCGCCGTGTTCCACGCAGCAAAGCTGGAAAGAACGTTACACCAAGCAATCACTCTGCGTTCAGCGAGTGCTCTGGTGGTGAGACGCGAAGCTATCAATCCACGAACACCGCAACCTTGACGGCTACCATGCTAGATGGACGACGCGCAGATGGTGCCCAAGCAAGCGTCTCAACCGTTGTGACAGTTGGCTCTGCGGCTGCTATTGTCATGACTGCCACAACTACAATGAACAACACCACAGCCGCCACCAGTTAGAGAGACCCCTGGACGCTGTCCAGACCGCACCTGCTGACCATCGACGAAGCTTGATTCCTGCAAAAGACCCTGGCCTGGATAGCATTCACAGCTCAGAGCAGTATCATCAGACTGGGGATTAGTATCCTCGCGACGGATGTCACTCTTCCTTCCTACCAGGAGACGTGGATGTGCCAGCTAGACTCCTACTGAATGCATTCGTTGCTTGGTTACCCGTTCCCCACAGATTGCCAAATTTGGTCGGCAAGAAATTGCTGTACTCTGCGTTGTCGCTGCGCCTCCCCCTACCACCGTTGTTGCATATCAGTCGCGCAATGAACTGCAAGTGTACGTGATACACGAGGTGCACTAAGGGTTGGGCCTGAGTGAGCAACGTATCCAGCGCAGTGATGAGCTGATGGTGTGCTTCGGTCACCCATGTCATGCCTCTTTCAAGCATGGTCACTCTGGGGGATGGCGACATCACCGCACGTGATGCTTCTCCCTGTGCTTCTACGGGGAAGATCTGATACCGTATCCCATACTCAGACAGGCGGAGATCTTTCCCTACCGAGGTGCTTCTGTTGTTTGTTGCGTTCGGTTTGCACGTCAACAGACTCATAAGGCTCGCGGATTGGAGCAGATTGAGTCGTCTTGACTCCCTGGGCCACAATGGGCAACGATCCCTCTTTGGATCGGTGTTTTTTCTCTTGTTGTTTTGTGCCGTTTTGTCATACTCCTCGCCCCGACCTTCTCGGTGTGGCCGCCTCATCTATCCAGGGTCTCAACCTCAATCTCCCATCCTCCAGACCCATCAACACCAGCAAGATGGATGGGGAGATGGCGACGGAGACAGCTTAGTAAACAAAGAAGAAACCTCCAAATAGAACTGGAAGCTTGCTGCCGAAACTCTCTAGCGTTTTCATTCTCTTTGATTGGTAGTCCGGCGTAGCTGGTCCTTCCAAATCATTGCAGCGCATACGAGACGAATGAACGACAATTTGGGTGGCGCAGGTCTTCCTCTGGGAGATTTGGTACATCTCCATCCTCTTTTCATCTATATGTGTAGGTATCGGCTCATCAAGTCTGAATGGCTCCTCCACTATTATTCTCCCTCATTGGTTTGCCTATCCAGCACCTATTCCTGTGTTGCGGTGCGCGAGCGCGGGGGGATAGTGAGTGAGGAGTCCGGCTTCGGAGCAATCATCTTGGTGGATGTGAGGGGAGACCCTCTCCCACCCTCTCCTTCACCTGTGGGGTGTCTGTACTAATTTTTCATGTGAGAGATGGTGAAGGACTCAACATCATTTCCACCGGCGGTGTGATGGTGTGACTCAGCCCATCACTTGTGAGTATCTGTACTAATTTTTCCTCGCTCTCCTTCGTTAGTTCTCCTTTTCTTTTCCTGTGTGACGACTTCGTTTTGTTTTTATTCACCACCAACCTCTTCTCCCCACAACTGTGGCGAGTATTGTGGGGGATGACGGGCGGACATCAACTTGTTGTTGCTGAGCATGAGAGTAGAGGAAGAAATGGGTTTTCATGATGCATGTATCAAGAGTAGTCATGCTCTACCAAATGAATCATGGAAGGGATATGGCAGCCTTGAATCTGTTCGTTGACATTCCCACCCACCACCATCCCGATTGACAATTTTCTGCATCTTTCGCGGCATGGAAGCTTGGCATCTCTATTTGATGAGCATATATCAAGGGTGTCTGCCACAGCCTAGCCCCTTGTTGTGCCCAGCATCCTGCCCGGCATTTACACATGTATCCTCTAATGCATCTTTTTCCGCTATCTCTCATTCTCATTTGGTGAAAAACCTCATCACGAAAAGAGAAGAACTCATTTCTCGCCACAAACCCTAAGCTACTACCCACCACAACCACCCGATCAGTCATTGCCCTTGTACTACAGTTTGATACTTGTCTTGTCAGAACCAAGGTGAACAACTTCTACAACAATGGCTCTCCCCATCAACCTAAACGCCACAGCCATGCTGGATCTCCAGGTGTCAGTCATGTCACGTGCTGACAGCAACATCTACCCTGAAGATGAATGCAATGGTCTCCAAGACGAGTACAGTACCACCCTGCACTTGATTGCAGCATTGGTGGTGCTGGTGGCCTCTGTTGTCGGAACCATCATACCCATCCTTGGAAAGCACTTCCCCGCACTTCGACTTCCCGACTACGTCTACGCA